>VZTU01001670.1:2666-14660 GCA_013400835.1 Zapornia atra
AGCAAATTCCTAACAGCATTATGAAGAGAGGTCAAGTAAAATTAAGAAAGCATTTATGCCTCTAAACACAGCCAGTACTGGTAAAAATCAGTGTTAGAATGCAGTTCTGGAATGGTCCCAGGAAAACAGGTAAACATTGAGAAAGCTCAGAAGAGAAGCCTGTAATTATTAAGTGATTATAAAACAAATCCGTGATCTCAGGCTGATCAGGCTTAAATATTCTGTTTATTTAAAAGGCTGAAACGTGATTCAATCACAGTACATAGTTATTTGCACATGAAAAAGACATTGCAGGAAAGCCTTAACATGGCTCAATGGCTGCAGAAAGAATCAGAGAAATCCAACCTTGAAATATACCTGAAGTATATATAAGGCAGTACCAGAACTGCCTTCTGGGAGGAGTGGGATGGTGTAAAGTCAACTGTATGGCATCTTCAAGGTAAGATTGTGTATCTTTCTAAAAGACATGCCATCAACAAGCTTTCCCAACACTCCAAATCTCTGAAATCTGCTACTGCACGTCTATAACCTTGCCATTTAAAGAATATTTACATTTAATAGATTTTCAACTTGTCAATACCTGTAAGAAGGATCTATAAAAGTATAAATATCGGTTGGTTAAAACTATTTAACAGAAAACATTTTAAGATTCCTTGTGAAACTTTCTGAAGAGTAAGAACTCTAAGCAGTATAGTGTGCTTGCATTACCTAAACAGACAGAACACCTGAGCTAGATAAAACTATACTAATCATACTACAGAAATTCCCCCACAGCTTGCTGGTTGCATTTCCAGCACTGAGGTTCCCCCAGCTGCAGGACTTTAGCTTTTTCTAAGCCCTGGACATGGTGACTGCCTTCACTCAATGAAAAATTTTAAAAACCCCCTTTATTTAAGGGATTTCTCAGAGCACAGCCAACACACAGAGAAACAACCTGAATACAGATAGACAGAGTTCAGCAAGAGGATGCCCTCCCAAGCAATGGGAAGATGTGGGCTTATGATCCAGACAGAATGAACATGTTCCTGGGAGCAGGCAGGGTAAGAGGAACCTCTTCTGTTGTTGAAGCTGCTCCAGTACTGAGGAGAGCATTTCACTGACAGTTATTTTGGTGTGGGCATATAGCCAGGAGAATATCTTTTTTGACTAGGCAGATAAGTTTATTACTTGTAGTCTGATACCACAGTTCTAATTTATTTATTTTTTTACAAGAACATACAGAAAGTGCTAGGGCAAATATGGAGACAGGTGTCAGATGAACAACTCTTTCAAACTATCAAAGGCACATAAATAATGGAGCAAGGTATCACTGAGGACCTGGATAGTAATGCTTCAAGTTGCATTATTTATCCTGACCTTTCCCAAATTGGCAAAAATAACTAAAACAAGCAGCAGTCACAATGGCTGGCTTTGTCTGGACATGACTTTTCACCACCTAAGTTCCCAATGGTGTGTTAAGACAAGTATCTCCTTATTACTGACTCTGTTCTTCTTATTTTTATTACAACTAAAATATATCCAGTTATCCTGAGAAAACTAGTTCTGCAATTATTGATCCTTTCCAGGGAAGGATCAATAATCTAAATTTACAAATGGAACATTGTAGGATTAAGGAAGGGTGGGAAGGGAGAGGGGCAAAAATGAATGCAGATTATCTCTAATGATATTCAAGCATTTCAGCTTGCAAGGATGTAAAATCGTTTGAAAGTCAAATTTTACAATAGTCATGACATTCTATGCAAATAATATCAAGCGTGCTTGAAAAAACTTGAAACTGTTTATACCAACCTTCCTGCTGACCAAAAGCTTGTACAAAACTAACATGTAACAAATAAAATAACATCTTGTCAATAAAAGGACACCTGAAAAGAAACAGATAAAGCTCTTGATATAAACAAGGTTAAAAAATTTCCATAAGGTAACAAAACAGACCTGTGCTGATGAAATGGGTAATTACTGACAATGACTGAGATGCTAATGATAGAGACTGTGTCTCTAAGGCATAGGCACACATCTAGGGCACTATAACTTTCAGATTCCTCTTATCGCATCAAATTAGCAGTAAAAGAGGTTCCCTGGTGATTCTTTTGCAGAAAGTAAGAATCTAAGGGAGAGAAGCAATTTTGAATTAAAATTAAACCTTGCTCAAGGAGTAAAGCAGTTATTGGGACGAATATGTAAGTAAGTTGGATCAGACTGTAAAGTTTTCTTTTTCTGTTTTAAATCAACATCTTAAAAAGCATTCTGGATGTTATACAAGTTAGTTTATGTTACCTTGGCTTGGACAATTTGATGTTCTACATAAGGGTAGGGATGAAACCCCAAAACCTGAAGCCATATTGTACATGCCACTGTTTCAAAGCCTGATCGAGTAGTAAAGAAAAGCAAAAGTGGAACTAGAGAAATTATACAAGCAGAGAGATACCTGTGATTACACACAGAAATAGTTTTGTTTGCATTAATTATTTATAGTGAATTAAAGGCTATGACTTTATGAAAAATAACCTTCAGTTCTGTGAGATAGAATCTGAAGAGCATCTCTGCTCATGGGGCATGGCAAAATACTTCAAGTGTTTAGGAACAATGTCTAGTGGGAAACCATGCAATTATTTTCAGGTAGCCCAAGATATGCAACTGATTCACTGCTAAGCATTACAGGTCATCTAAGTTGAATACTTTATTTGGTTTGTTTTCAAGTACTGTCACTTTTTCCTCATTTTTGTCTTGCCAACAGGAAAGAAAGGAACTTGATTATACTTGGATTTTCTTTATAATTTTAAAGATAACCATTCCCTGAAGCAGTGATCCACAATAGCTAATATGTTAAAGCACAGGCTGCTACTTATTTGTGCACCGTGTCACAATGTGATGATACTCTTCACCAATTATGAAAAAATTGGAATTACTCTTTTGTGATTATAGAATCATCAAAACCAATCATCCCTGGATCTGCAAAGCAAATAAAACTGGCAGTGTCCATGTCAATAAGCTGCTATTTATTACCTTTCTCCATATCATTAAGATGAGCATCAAAACTGCTCAATGAGGGCAATCAGCCAACTGCCCTACCCGAGTAATTATGTCACTGCAAAACTGTTATGAATAGATGAGTTGCCTCAAGATGGAAGAATCTCACGACTGATTTGAATGTCTCTTATCTTTTACTATCATAGCTGCTGACATAGGGAAGCATTCAAAAGACAGATTTTGAAACTGGGAAAATATGAATTGGAACTTCAGTACAGACTTTTATATAGATCTTGCAATTTACTTTGCCAATTTACTGTAAAATGGTAGCAGAGTTTTAAAGCTAGAAAGCTTGACTGCTTTTCCTAAATTGCAACCACCCATGCTTTCTTTGGATATGTCTATGTGCAAGGCACTTGAATTTTAGAGGCTATGAAACTTTCTTCAGAAGGTACAGCACAGCTTGATGCTGTGATGACACATGGTCTTGAGGCCTAAAATGAAAACCTCACTAACAGCCGTGCTATACACAAGCAGTGCACTCTGCAGGCATAACTAAAGCTCTCTTTGGTCCCAGAGTGGGGCTCTGTGGTGGCTCTGTGGTGTATTGTCCACCCTGGGTAGTGATGTCAAAACACTTTAATGTTATAATACCAGATCACTGTAAGGAACCACTAGTTTATCTATCTCCCTCCTGTGCATTTAGTAGACAGCATCACTATAAAATTCCTCATTTTCTATAGCATCCTAAATATGGTTATATTACTTTCCAGATAATATAGATGGAGGTAAAACACTCACTGAAATACACAGTTATGTTAACCGATATGGAAGTGTGTAGAAAATTGCTGATCAAAAGCCATTCATGAAATATAACAGTTTTGGATATCTTTTCAGGTAGCAGAGTGTACATACACTAAGTGAAAACCATGAGTTTCAGTTTTAGATTTTAATGAGGTCTAGTTCTATTTCATTACAATTACTGTCACAAAGACTCATTTATGGCACAATCTTCTTCCAGGAAGAAACAGAGCTTAATCAGTCATATTTCAGAAGGTAAACGTTTTATGGAATATCTTCTTTAACAGACTTTAAAAATATATTTAATTGACGGCAATAATTCTAAAAGCTGATATTTATTTATTTTTAAAATTATGGAATCTTTTTATACTGATAATATCCAAATGCATTACATAAAACCAAGATGAAGAATAGAAAAATATATAGTGCAACAAACATAAATAAGACTGATTTTGAAGGCTGCTCAACTGATTTATAAGAAAAAATATTAAAAAATAAAAGTAGAAGATCACGTCCTCATGGGATCTGATATGAGAACAGATTTGTTTGAAATCTGTTATAATCTGATTATAGTTATAATCTGATACTAGGAATGAGTATAGTGCAATTTCTAACTTTATGCTGCCTCTCTAGTCAATATTGCCACAAATAATAAATGCAAAGAGCAAATATCTCTCATTTCATCCTGAGATACACATACTAAGATCCTGAACCGATGGCAACAGAAGTTTTTAATGACTCTAATAGGGACAGTAGTTCAAGATCAAGTTTCTGTACAGAGTTCCAAGACAATCAGCTGAAACTTGCTGAAATGCGTAGACAAGAGCACTCCACTAGGTAAATCGTCAATCCACTTTTAAAACTTGTTGGATTTTTAACTGTGCTAGCTATAGCTTATGGACTATACTACCTAAGTATCAACAAAGTTTTACAAGTTTTTCCTATATTAAGTGGGGTTTGGTGAGATTATCTTCCTGTGATCAAAAATGCTGGTTAGATTTCTAGGAATACATTTTCAGCTAATTATCTCTAAACTTAGAGACAGAAACTCTGCTTTGGTTGTGCGCTCTAGTGCAGTTGAGAAATCCAGGAAAAATGTCATAATTTAAAAATGGTAGGAACAAGAATGTGAAAGGCATCTGAACTAACATGCTTGTATGGTTGTGTTGCCTCTGGCCCATCCATGCCCCTTTTTACTGTCTCCCTATTAGGCTTCAAGCAACTGGGGAGCCAGATGATTAATGAATGAAATAATGAGGGTTTTTCACTTCCAGGTCATGGCTCATATTCAGCCCATGTTATCCTGACTGGTCCCTTGATTGACTGAAAGTGTGAAGTGCAGTTTGGTGGTACCAATCCCCTGTGCTGGCTATCACGGATGTCTTTAATTGGTCCCTTAATATACTACCAAATTCTTTCTTGTTCCTGGCCTTAAAGCAGAGGTCAGTTTGCACAGAGTCCAAACAATTCCTTTAATTTATAGGATCAAAATCTTCTAAGTCAAACTGAGGAAACCTGTAATGCGCCTCCTTCTGTCACTGCAGACTTTAACTATAACTCAGTTCCTAGGACAGTAAACTTAACCTTTTCACAAGCACTAAATTCATTCTTGAAATGATTAGAGAGCACTATTTTCTTTCTTTTTGTTATTTTGTGTTTTGTTTGTTTGACAAGGATGTTGCTCCTGGCCTGAAACCTTACAAGCCAAGGTTCAGCTCAAAACATATTTTATGGTTGAGTTATTGCAGACCATTTAAATTCAGGATTTATAATGGAATTGCTGACACAACCTTAACTCTAGCTGTTTGAATGGCACAACTATAATTATATGAGAATTTAATGATTTCAGCTGCAGCTGAACTGACAAGCAGGGTAACCAAATAAACACCAGCATTTATACAGGCTATTAGTGAGGAAAAACATAGTAGCCAACCTGGGTGAATGTATTCATAGGAACCTGATGATAGGAATTTTGATAGGAAAAAATCAAGAATATTTCAGGCTATAAATATATACCACCTTAATTTCCTTTTAGAGTGAAACAGAATAGAGTCATGATGCAATTACACAGTCCTCCTCTCCCTTTATATAAAAAGCATATGAGACCATCCGGAGAAACACAGGATGTGTTAAACTACAGACTGATGAGTGACTCATCAATAAGATAAAAATAGATTTAAACTGAGAAATAATAGCTGAGAGAAATGGGCTTAGCCATGAGTAGCAGACAGGGAAAAACTGAGAGATTAAAGAATTTCAAGGAAGAACTAGGAAGTACTATTATAGAACATGCATTTAATTTCTAGAATTCGTTCCTATACCATATATTTAGGAGACTATGAGGAGACCTTATCAGTACCTACAATTACCTGAAAGGAGGTTGTAGAGAGAATAGGTGCTGGTCTCTTCACCCAAGCAACAGGTGATAAGACAATGATGAACTCAAGCTGCACCTGAGCAGGTTCAGTTTAGAAATTAGGCGAAAGTTCTTCACTTAAAGGGCTGTTGGGCATTGGAACAGGCTGCCCAGGGAAGTGGTTGAGTCACCAACCCTGGATGTATTTAAAAGACGGGTAGATGACGTGCTCAGGGATGTGATTTAGTAGAGGATGGGTATGGTTGGACTTGATGATCTCAAAGGTCTTTTCCAATCTAATGATTCTGTGATTAACTAGAAGAAATCTGCTTAGTGAATGTGGTGCGTTCTCCTTTCACATACAAAAGTTCCTTTGCAGATTTCTGTCTAAAAAAACCCCAAAGCTTTTGAATTATGTCCAATGTAGTAATATCAATACATGTATACATAACTTTGCTATTCTCAGATAAAGTTGTTTCTAATGAAACCCAGGTTTCTGATGTTGAGTAGTTACATTTCAGTAATATGGTTTTCTATTTTAATTGTTTGGATACCTCTTCTGTGACTTAATTCTCTGCAAATTTACAGTCCCACTTCACACCTTCAGGATACATTCAGTATGTCTAATAATTATTTTTTAAGGCAAACTTTCAAGGAGTCTTCTGAAATAACACCACTTTCTTGGAGAATGCAGTATCTCTATTCATGCCTTGCTGAGCAACTAGCATGCCCCCTCTTTTGATTTTTAAATTTTTAATTCTCTTCAAAAGGCTCTATCTGAGCATCTGAGCCTGACAAAAATTTGTGTTCTGTATACCATTTTTTCATCAGATAACTTGATCCTCTTAGATCAATGGGAAATTATAACCTTATTGATGATACTCCAGAGGCTTATAGGATTTCATTTTGAATTCTTCAGATCAGAGAGCTGTATTGTTGACTTCAGTGATTAATAGCATTAAATCTGTAGGTTTTCTATTTCCACTATTGCTCTGTTCAACATGGAGAGAAACACATAAAGGGATAAAGAACTAATGGACAAAGTAATAGGAAACCCTTCTCTTACTTCTACCCTCATAAAAAGTCATATTCTTCTCTCCAATTTAAAAAGAAAATATAAGTTTATACCCAGAAGGATTTAAAATGCTAAAGCTGAAGTGTAAGCAAAGGACAGGTATGTGGACAGAAAAGGCTCCACTGTAAAGATATCTATGCAAGCTGTTGCCTAACTTTGGAAAACCTTACATTCTATATTTCTTAATTAAAACACCTCAAATCTTATTTTTCAGCATATACTACAGCATCTCAGTATTGACCAGACTGACAAGGCTAAGATCTGTCTGATGTCTAAATTTAAACAGAATCCAGAAATTAGGCTTCTCTGCTGCTTTCAACAGTTCTGGTTTTATAGAGCAATTGCTATATAATTACAGGACTGCAAGGTAGGATTTCTTTTCCAGGCTGATGACTTTAAACTGTCACCCATAAAGGCTCCTCTTGGTCCACCTTACTGGTCCAGTGCATCTTGAGTCATGCTGTACTCAGTGGCTTGGATCAACAAGTGACTGACACAAGAATAGAAATTCTTTGATGTATTGTCTCTTGCTTTCTTGAACCTGAACATCTGAGTGTAAACTAAATCTGGCTGCTGTAATGGAATGAATCTACTCTTTTTTTTTAACAGTGAAGAATGTTCAATACTAAATTGCTAGTGGTACAGACACCACTCAGGATAAACAGTTTAGAAGAGTAAAAGGGTAACTGTTGTCATAGGGTAAACATGTAGATAATTAATGGATTAATATCATCACTTCAAATTAAGAGATAATGATATTTCCAAGAGGATCACTGCTAGTGATCCATCTGTAAGATAAATACTAAATAACAGAAGAAAATACCTAGGGATGCTGACTATGATGAAAAAGTGTAATATGGTGTACATTCTCCTTCTTCTGTTTCATTTTTATTTTAACCTGATGCAGAAAGGAAGCCTCAAAAAATAGGAAGATGAACACATATGTACCATTTTGAGTACGTCAATTCATTTCTCATCCCCTGATTTTCTTAGAACACATCTGACATAGTGGTAAGCCTGCTTAACAAACTACAAAAAGAAATACACCAAACTATGTAAGTGAAGTAACAACTAACACTAGTATCCAATTTTCATCAAAGTCTTCTTGATATTGTACATTTAGTCTTCATAGTGATCCTAAGGGGAATTTTGGCTGTGCTAGCACTGCATGAGAATCAAAAGAAAAATCAGATGAGTAATTATTTAGACAGGACCTTTTCTTTCAATGTGAATATAAGGAGTAACTTTTTCACTGTGAGGGTTATGGAGTGCTGGGACAGGCTGCCCAGAGAGGTTGTGGAGTCTCCCTCTCTGGAGACATTCAAAACCCACCTGGATGTGTTCCTGTGCGATTCAGTCTAGGTGATCCTGCTCTGGCAGGGGGTTGGACTAGATGATCTTTCGAGGTCCCTTCTGATTCCTAATGTTCTGTGATTCTGTGACCTTGTGTCAAAATTTGGCTAGAATACTACTCCTAATACAGTTTCCTAAGAATGTTTCATTTTCTCATTGTTTTCGTCAAATTTTCAAGATATAAAAATGCATATACACAGAGACACATTAGTCCTTCTAATTCTGCCTGTGTTTAAACTTAACATATAAATAAACATATTAAATGTCTATTAAAAATGACATAGTAAATAAAACACTTTTGAGTGTGCTTCCCATTTCTTGTCACAGTTATGATTATGTAGTCGTTTAGGTTTTAAACATTTTCTACCTCCAGTTCCACAATTATCGTCAACTGAAACAACTCCCTAAGTACCATTACTAATTGATACATATTTATTGCTCTGTTATGATGGAAATCAACAAAAGCTCATCTCATTTAGTAAAGAGTAGATGAGATATTACATGTCTTGCAATAATTTGATAGCATAGTGCAGAATTGTTTTCCATGATGTCTTTCTTTATTATCCTCCCTTTATATCAAAGGAGATAAATTTTACTGGGTATGCTCCAGTTTTTAATAAAATCATAAATTGTTCATTATCATAACATTGCTATGTATAATATGTAGAGAGAAATTATGTATTATAGATATATATAAAATACTGTACAGGATTTCAAATTGCTAAAAAACATTTTCATCAAAAACCACACAATAATTGCTTCTTGAATCATAGAATATATTTAAAATAATGCTTTAATTAAAAATGTTTACAATACACTATGCTAAATATTTCATATAGTAAAAATTTATAAATATTTAATGCTCAATATTTACCTAATATGTTTAATATTTAATTAGACTATTTGCTGATCAACTTACTGAGTATTCAGAAAATTGTCTCATTTTTTCCTAGAGTATATATTTAATTTTCTTTTGGTTTTTTGCTTTCTTGGATTATAAGGCTTCAAATGGAAAGCAGGCATCTAAATTGGAATCACAAAAACAAAAATCTGTTTTTGTTATTGTGTTTTAGGACTTGAAGCAGAAAGTGCCAGCTACCTGTATTTTCATCAGGAATTCTTGTTTTATACCTAAACTTCTGTTTCAGAGCTATGAAAATTGCACATAATAGGATAAAAACAGTGGTGTCCAATTATCTCTCATACAAACATTGTGGATGGAGATCATAAGACTGATATGAGAAGCAGCTGAAGAAGGAAGTCTTACAGCAGCAAGACGGCGCTATTTTGACTAGAGAAGGTGAAATAAACAGTTATATGGTTTCTACACAGAATCTCAAAGGCCACTGAATCCAGAGTGAGACTTTTTGGTTCATTATCTCTGAAACGAATATAAAAGTTGACACCCCTCAGCTCACCTGTGCTGGCTGCTTGGGGAAGTTAACTGTCCTGACCAGAGCTAGGACAATGACAATGAACTAAAATAAGTACATGCTAAATATATGACTATAGTATTCGACTCTCCACCCAGATCATGTTAAACATCACCCTGGGAGGGAATAGCTAAGATTGGACTATAAAAGGTTTTGAGGAGGTTGCCCCAGGAAGGGATAGAGAGGGAAGAACCTGAAGACCCCACAGAGGCAGCTGTTGGGCTGTGCTCCTTCTCATCCACCAAGGATAAGGAGACCTTCTTGGTAAGCGATATGATTTCACATTTTTGGTGAAAATACCCAGTATAGTATTTTGCTAGCATTGTAATTATAATCATGTATTAGCACTATTGCAGTAAGTGCATTTCTCAATGGCAATTCTAAACTCTTTATGTATGTTGCTTTAATAAACTTTCCATCTATTTCAAATTGGTGAAACTGTTTCAGTGAAAATCCTTTGAGGGCTCTGACAGCTCCTGTAGACATTACCTGTTGACCAAGTCTGTAACTAAGACTGGACCTAAGTACACCTAGGCTTCTCTCAGAAGAGTTCAGAAAGCAGGGAGGTTCTTTCTTAACCTTGTGACTCAACAGAAGGGCCCCCCTTCTGTAAGACCTGATTCACAAGTATATCCACAATGCACCTATAGGTTCAGGTGTTTTAAAATCCTCTGAAGAGGATTCTCCCTTTAGCTTATGATTAGCACAGTTGTTTGGGATGCTTCCCAGATTTTCTAGTCCAGGCTCTGGTTGGCATCAGCCAAATAGATTAAGTCCTGTGGTCCTGTGGTTAGTGAACTCAGGCTGATGGCAAAGCCCCCTTCCAGTCTCTCTCATGGGAATAAGTAACATAAATTATTTCAATGTTGACTGGAGATAAGACTTATAATTTAGCTCCAATATTTTATACCAACTCTGCTCTTTACACATTTGAGGTTCCTTTATTTTCCATGGCCTGTGGGGAAGGGTAATGTAATATACCAATTCCATACCAAATTTGACTTTAAAGAGAAGAGGGAAAAGCAGAGAGAAGATGAAAGTTATAGTAATAAGATCGCAAAGCTGCATGAAACAGTTATATGCACTGCTAATGTGTTTTGTTATATTATTTTTATCACTCCAGATTCTCAGGATGCCCATCTGCTTTTGTTGACTAGTTTCTGTTGCAGTTCCTGGAAGCTGTTTGTCCTGAGAAGCCTGAGTGTGAATGATAGTCTTATATATTAATTCAAGGAAATTAGTAGAAGTCATCACAATGCAGGGTCTCAAGCGTGTTGGCTAAGCAATGCCAAAGAGCAGATTTAAAATGTAGGGCAGTTTACAGTTCTCATGACAGGCTCTAGCAAAGCACTCATTAGAATTCTAGCAACATTTCTACTTATTTTCAAGAAATATGTAAGCTGTAAAAATGAATGACAGATAAGCTTTGCATCTTGGGCAATGTGTGATTAAATTACAGCAATTTAAGCTAAAATACAAGAAGAATTATCATTTTGGCATGCTGTTTGCTAAAAACATCCTCTCTACTTATAGTGCTATAGATGTTTAGTCTGAAGTATATAATGTCTCTGTGTCCCTTATGCAAAAACATACAATTCCTGTTGGAGAACACAGTACGAAATACTTCCAATTTCACTGTTTTTTCAAAATCTCCTCTGAAAAACTGTATCAATTACCTGTTATATAGATGTAAGACTTAACCAAAGTCAAAAGGCTATGGTTTCTAAAAAGAAGGAATATGATGACAAAAAACCATGATACAAACAATTTAAAGGGGGTTCCATGAACAGTGAGTCTTTCCAGTAAGGATTCTTCACTATCTGAAACCACATTTCAGCTCACTCTACTGCTTCCTGTTACTACAATATAGACCTTCTACCTTATTGTTGTTGTCTACTTTCTTTAATTTGTGACAAAGTAGATAAAAAATTAACTAAGGGGGAGATGCCAAAGCAATTGCTGAAACCTAGTTTCCTTAGTCAATCAGCTTTTAAAAAGGGGGGGTGGGG
>VZTU01001672.1:807-145182 GCA_013400835.1 Zapornia atra
GGGAGCTGGGGTGCCAGCAGGACCCCTTCTCCGGCAGGAAAAGGGGTATGGGGGTGCTTGCTGCTACGGGGGCTCAGCTGCATCCCCCAGGGGGTCGGGGTGGCCGTGCTTCCTTGGGCTGGCCTTCCCCCAGCCCTTGCAGAACCCGCGCGTGTGTGGTCGTATCCCTTTGCTCGTGGCAGCCTTGGCATCTGCCCTCTGCGGCTGATCCATGCAAATTGGGCAGCAGCGTTTACACCCCGATTTGCCCAGGGGCTGCTCAGCGTGGTGTACTTGCTGGCTGCCTGGTGCACCCCCCCCCCCCCCCAAGGGCTGGTGGCCCCATGGGCATCTGCACATCAATGGGCTCCAGCGGGGTTTGTGCAAGGGGGAGCAGACCCTAATCGCCCATTCATCCCTATGGGTGTGTGCAGGGGGGAGCAGACCCTAATCCAGCCCATTCATCCCTACTGCAGCTTTTGTTGAGCCTCCAGTTGTTGGTCGGAGGGCAGGGGCGCGGAGTGGGGGGAGGTTGGTGTTCCCTTGCTTTGTGGGGTCTTTGTCTGCCCCGGGTGCCTGGCACTTTGGGATCTTGGGGCAGAGCTCTCTGGAGACAGGCTTTCCGTGCCCACGGTGGGCTTGGGCGCTGGAGCCAGGTGGGTTGCATGGTGCTCTGCCTGGCGCGGGAGCATCCCGCCACCATCAAGGAATGAAAGCAGCACAGCGCACGTGGCTGGAGCGCGGGGCGAGGGGTTCTCCTGGCACACTCCATGGACACGGTGGGGCTGGGAAGGGAGGTTCACCAAAATGTCAGGAATTTTTCCGTCACACTTGGTCAGGGTGGGTAGCTGTGAGCAGAGGGTGAGGTGTTCAGCTCGCAGCAGACCTGGCCATGGAAATTCCCACTGGTGGGAGGGCTGGGAGGGAGCCCAGTGGGACTCCTCACTGTGCTCTGTGTGGGCCTCCTCACTGTGCTCTGTGTGGGCTGTGCTCCCACTCAGCTCCCACCCAGTCCGCGGTGTCCTTGAGGCTCCATCTCAAGATCAGTCCTGGCCCCTTTGGCCTCCGGAGGCGGTGGGGGAGGGATCCATGCTCCTTCTCAAGGGCAGGCTCCATTAACCATCCCATGACTGGCCACCCCTCCAGCAGAGCTGCTCTCCTCCTCTCCCTGGGAGCTGTTCCTGCTCTCCCCTTGCCTGTGGGGTGGCAAGGAGCAAGGAACAGAGCTGGAGTGAATCTGCTTGGAATGCTCATTCCCTGCTCCCATGTCTGAGGGCCCCCTGAGAGCTGTGTGGCCATAGCAGGGTGGTGGGACAGGCCACGGAGGGGTTCAGATGCCCCAGCGCTGGGTGGGAAGGTGCTGGCTGGGAGAGGCTGCTGGTAATGGAGCTGTTAGGGGCATGTGTCTCGCTGCTGCAGGCGATGTCTTAGATGGAGCAGGAGATGGGGATGTCCTGCTGGGGGATGTCAGGGTACCTGGGCTTGGGCTGGTGACACCAGTCTGCTTCCCGGCCCCTCACAGGCTCTAGGATGCTGGGACTTGCCGGGCTCGGGCTGCCCACTTGATCCTCACCGCCCGTGTCCCGCTGGCGCACCATGTTGCGCTCCTGGCGCATGAAGCTGAAGCTGCTGCTTGCCACGGTGACGCTGGCCATCCTTCTCTCCTGGCTCTACCTCTTCGTGGGCAGCCTTGAATGTGAGTGAGTCCTTCTCTTCCTCCCCAGATCAAGGGGCGGTCCACATCAGAGGGTGGACAGGGGAGGCCAAAGCCTTGGGGTGATTGCCCTGCAGCCGTGCAAGCTGCTGCAGGTACATCTGAGATCTAAGGGCATCTCTGAGGGTGGAGGGGGTCAGGGGAGCAGAACTGTGACGTTGGCTGGGCACACGTGGAGCGTGCAGGGACCTCTCAGCTGGGGGCTCTGCCTCTCCACCCACACCCGGTCCCTCCCAGCTGTGCTCCATGCCCATGGCGTGGCCCATGTCTCTGCAGATGGCCGCTTCCTCCTGCTGCCACCCTGCCTGGGCGAGCAGCCGAGCCGGGATGTGGAGCGGGAGGCGCTGGCCTCGCGGGTGCGCAGGGTGGAGGAGGAGAACCAGCAGCTCCGCCTGCAGCTCAGCCAGGTGCAGGCGGAGGGCAGCGATGGCAGCCCGCAGTGGGGGGCTTCCACTGAGGAGGGGGACCCCACCGGGGGCGAGAGGAGCAACCGCACGGCCTGCCCCAAGCAGCAGATGGTGCACAAGTGTGAGGTGGGTGATGGCACCAGCATGGCGGGATGGAAGAGGGTGGATGGGATGTCTGGGATTCTGGCTGAGCGTGGACCAACTCGCCTGGCCCTGCTCGTCCGGGCGCTGGCTGTGCCAGGGCCTCATCCTGGCTCTCCACAGTGCTCAGCAAGCCACAGCTGGTGGGTGAGGGTGGGCTTGCTTCTCCAAAGAGGGAAGGCAGGCGGGGGGAGTGGCAGCCAGACTCCTGGTCCCTGCTTCTGGGCTGTGGGGACTCCCACCTGTCTCCGGGCCTCCTTCCCCAGGGCTGTGGAGTCCCTCCCCAGAGCGTGGCCCCAGGGAGGAGCTTGCCGGGCCCTGTGGGGTGGGTCAGGCTCATAAAGGTGCTGTTTGTCTCTCGGCAGCTCCTGCACGTCGCGATTGTGTGTGCCGGGCACAACGCGAGCCGGGATGTGGTCACTCTGGTGAAATCCATCCTCTTCCACAGGTAATGGTTCCTGTGCCAGAAAGCCCACTGGTTTGGGGGTCTCAGATGAACTGCTGCAGGGGGGCAGTGCTGTGGGAGAGGGGCTCTCAGGCCTCTTGCTACACCCTGTGCTGCTGCTGGGGAATTTGTTTCCCCTAGGCAGCTGGTTTGTCCCCACCTGTGGGAGGGGTGAGGACCATGTTCTCTTCCCCCCACTGCGGTGCTGAGTGCTGCTGCGCTTGCCCTTGGCAGGAAAAACCCCCTCCACTTCCACTTCATCACGGACTCAGTGGCCCACCAGATCCTCCAGAGGCTCTTCCAGTCCTGGATGGTGCCCTCTGTCCACGTCAGCTTCTACAACGCCGATGATTTGAAGGCAGGTGCTTACCCACCCCCAACCTTTGCCCTGTCCCAACCCTGCGCTCGGACTGCCGAGTGGAGCAGCAGATTGGGGCAGGCAGGAGGGTGTTTATTAACTTTCTTCCTGCTGGTCCCTCACCCGCTCCTCTTTCTGGACTTGCTGCTGGTCCAGCTGAGAGGTGGGGGCACAGGGCTGGTGCTGGAGGGGTGGACAGGCCCCCCTTGGGGTAGCACCATTGCGCCCTTCTGCTGGCCGCCTCTGTGTGGGGTGCTGGGTGCATGGAGCTGTCCCGCCTGGGCAGGGGACGGGCATGGCCATGCCCAGCCCTGAGGCTGTGCCACCTTACAGCCGGAGGTGTCCTGGATCCCCAACAAGCACTACTCCGGCATCTATGGGCTGATGAAGCTGACGCTCACCAAGGCTCTGCCCTCCAACCTCTCCAAAGTCATCGTCTTGGACACCGACATCACCTTCGCCACTGATATCGCTGAGCTCTGGGCTGTCTTTGGGAAGTTTTCTGGTGAGGACAGGGTACCCCTGGGACCCGCCGGTGCCCTTGGCAGGGCCCTGGGTGCTGTGAGCCCGCTGTCCCCTTGAGATGGCCGTCCCCAGGTGGCACAGCACTGGTGCCCTCTGAACCTGCAGCAAAGACGGGCCAGCTCCACGTCCCTTTCTTTCCTCAGACAAGCAGGTGATTGGGCTGGTGGAGAACCAAAGCGACTGGTATCTGGGCAACCTCTGGAAAAACCACAGACCGTGGCCGGCTCTGGGACGTGGCTTCAACACGGGTGAGCGTGGGCTGCCCCTGCAGCCTGGGGGTGCAGCCGCCTGGGGTGGCATTTGGCACAGGGAGGCTGGGGAAGGCTGAGGCCAGGCAGGAGAGGGCGGTGGGCATGTGGGGGGTGTTGCTGCAGCCTACTAAGGTCACGCTGATGGATGCAGAGAAGCAGCACATCCTAAGGGCTGAAGGCACATAGGCTGCCCTGCTCCAGCTCTGCAGTGGCTGGGTGCTGCCTTGGTGACCCAGTGCCCTCCTCCATGGCACCCAGGGGTGATCCTGCTGCTGCTGGACCGCCTGCGTCGCCTGGGCTGGGAGCAGATGTGGCGTCTGACGGCAGAGCGAGAGCTCATGAGCATGCTCTCGACCTCGCTGGCTGATCAGGTAAATGGCCCCTCCTCCGGGGTGGTGGGTCCTGCTGCGTTCGTGTGGGGGCATGGGGAGGACATGCTGCCTTCCTCTCCTAGGACATCTTTAACGCAGTGATCAAGCAGGACCCATCCCTGGTGTACCGGCTCCCCTGCTTCTGGAACGTGCAGCTCTCCGATCACACCCGCTCCGAGCAGTGCTACACGGAGGTCTCGGATCTCAAGGTGGGTGGGTTTGCTGCCTTTGAGACTTGGGGAGGGCCCTGGGGGAGGAGCAGAGCATGCGCAGGAGCCGGCATGGGGCCTGGGGGCTTGGGAAGTGCTGGATGCCACTGACTTTCCCTCCATGGGGTGACACGCCTCAGGTGATCCACTGGAACTCACCCAAGAAGCTGCGGGTGAAGAATAAGCACGTGGAGTTCTTCCGAAACCTCTACCTGACCTTCCTGGAGTACGACGGGAACCTGCTGCGCAGGGAGCTCTTTGGTTGTGGCAGTCTCCCCAGCCCACCCAGCAACCAGGTGAGGGCAACTGCAACTCCGCTTCCAACCCCCAGGGTGGGTAGAGATCCCCTCACAGCCACCCTGGGGCTTCTGATGTCCCTCACCTTTACGCCATTGCAGCTGCAGCAGGCACTGGAGGAGCTGGATGAGGATGATCCCTGCTATGACTTCCGCCGGCAGCACCTCACGCAGCACCGCGTTCATCTGTTCTTCCTGCAGTACGAGTTCCTGGCCCTTCCCAACCCCACCGACGTCACCCTCGTAGCCCAGCTCTCCATGGACAGGTACTTGCTGGTGTGGCTGGCGAGGAGTCAGGTCTCTGTCCCCTGCTGGTCCTCCAGGTCTCCATCCTCCACTGCTCCCCAGCTCAGGAGCTACCAGGGATCTCTTAATGCAGGTTCCTCATCCTCACACCAGTGATGTGCGGTGAGGAGTAACACCCTGACCTGGTAGCACCAACACTTCCTACTCCCCACTTGTCTGGCACAAGGCTTACTGACCCAGTTCTGAGTTTGGCCAAGCTGGAGGTGGGGCTCTGGTTCAGGCAGTGCCTTCTCCTGTGCAGGCTGCAGATGTTGGAGGCCATCTGCAAACACTGGGCAGGCCCCATCAGCCTGGCGCTGTACATGTCGGATGCGGAGGCCCAGCAGTTCCTGCGCTACGCTCAGGCCTCAGAGGTGCTGAGTGCCCGTCGCAACGTCGCCTACCATATCGTCTACAAGGAGGGGCAGTTCTATCCCATCAACCTCCTACGCAACGTGGCCTTGGCCAACACGCAGACGCCATACGTCTTCCTGACAGACATTGACTTTCTGCCTATGTATGGCCTCTACGATTACCTCAGGTAAGGCTTCCCCCAGCCAGCTCCTGCCCAGCCAGCAGTGCTCCCTGAGCACCAGGGTTTGGGGGAGACACCATAGGCAGCTGTTCTCAACATGCAGAGATCCTGTCCTTTTTGTGCAACCTTGGGATCCCGCTTTTGTCAGACACCAGCAGATGAAGAAGCAGCCATGGTTGTGAGGGGGTGCCCTGTCCCTCCTGCCCTTGCATGGCACTACTGCAAGGTGGCCAAACTCATTAATTACAAGGTGGCCAAACTCTGATTAATGCCCTTCTGGGGTGGTGGGCAGGCTGGAGGGGCTGAGGAAGGGGGCTGTGGCCATGGCTCACAGCCAGAAAGACCTCCCAACACCCTTCCTACCACCATAGGAACTCCATCCAACAGCTGGAGCTGCCCCAGAGGAAGGCAGCACTCATCGTGCCGGCATTCGAGACCCTGCACTACCGTTTGACCTTCCCCAGATCCAAAGCGGAGCTGCTCTCCATGCTGGACATGGGCTCCCTCTACACCTTCAGGTAGGGACTGGAGCCGCCCGCGCCATCCAACAGGGCTGTCACACACAGCAGAAGCCAGTTTTCATAGAATCATAGAACCATAGAATGGCCTGGGTTGGAAGGGACCCCAAGGATCATAGAGCTCCAACCCCCCTGCCACAGGCAGGGCCACCAACCTCCAGGCCTGGATCTACACAAGGTTGCCCAGGGCCCCATCCAACCTGGCCTTGAACACCTCCAGGGATGGGGCATCCACCACATCTCTGGGCAGCCCCTTCCAGCACCTCACACCCTCTCTGTAAAGAACTTCCCCCTAATTTCTAATCCAAACTTTCCCTCCTTCAGCTTCAATCCATTCCCCTCTTGTCCTGCCATTGTCTGTCCTTTTAAAAAGCTGCTTCCCCTCCTGTTTCTCTGCTCCCTTCAGGGACTGTCAGGCTGCAATGAGGTCCTCCCGCAGCCTTCTCTTCTCTAGGCTGAACAAACCCAGCTCCCTCAGCCTCTCTTTGTAGGGGAGGGGCTCCAGCCCTCTAATCACTTTTCTGGCCTCCTCTAACCCTCTCCAACAGTTCCACATCTTTCCTGTATTGGGGGCCCCAGATCTGGACACAGTAGTCCGGATGGGGCTTCACGAGGGCAGAGTAGAGAGGGACAATCACCTCCCTGTCCCTGCTGACCACCCCTCTTCTGATGGATGGTTTTCTTCTGATGGTTTTCTACCCTTGGGGCTTGTCCTCCTGTCTTCGCTGCCTGGCTCAGAGACCTGCCAGTTTTCCCCAGTCTCTCATTCCCATCTGCCTGCAGGTACCACGTGTGGCCAAAAGGCCATGCCCCAACGGACTATGCCAAGTGGCGGACGGCCACCGTGCCGTACCGCGTGGCGTGGCAGCCAGACTTCGAGCCTTACGTTGTAGTGAGGCGAGACTGCCCCAAGTATGACCAGAGGTTCGTGGGCTTTGGCTGGAACAAGGTGTCCCACATCATGGAGCTGGATGCGCAGGTGGGTGGAGGTGCCGGGCCTTGGGGAGCGTTGGCCGGGTGGTGGTACGGTGGTACCACCCCACCCATGCTGCCGCTTTGCCCCCAGGAGTACGAGCTGCTGGTCCTGCCCAATGCCTTCATGATCCACATGCCCCACGCCCCCAGCTTTGACATCTCCAAGTTCCGCCTGAGCGCCGGGTACCGGGGCTGCCTCCAGACGCTGCGGGAGGAGTTCCACCAGGACCTGTCGCGGCGCTACGGGGCTGCTGCGCTCAAATACCTCACTGCCGAGAGGAGCCTGTGATGGCCAGAGACTGTGGGGTTGCGGGGTGCTAGCGGGTCCCTCCTGCCCCAGCCCGCTGCGGCAGCCTGGCCTGAGGGAGCCGAGCCGGCAGCATGGTCTCTCCAGCTCATAGCCAAGATGGAAGATGCTGGCTGCGAGAACAGGCAGTGCCTGCAGGTCAAGCTGCTGCAGCGTGGCCAAGGCGGGGGGGAGGTTTGGAGCAGCGGCCCTCCTGTGTTACAGGGGAACCTTCCCCTTGTCGGGGTCCAGGGGGATGTGTCTCCTCCCCACCCTGTTTTAGTAGATTTGGGTTCTTGGCTTTCATTAGCTCACCTCAGTTGGAGGCCTGGCTCCTCAAGAGCTGAACCTTACCCTGCTCTGCCTCTGGTCTCCACTCCCAAGCCCCAATCCTCTGCACACCCCTCACCCTGGGGCTTTGGTGCAGGAGCCTGGGATGTAGAACATCCTTTTGAATCCTTTGTGGAGCCAGGCTCAGCAAAAGCCTCCCAGTGCCCTGGGTGGTGGGGCTGGGGAGCATGAGGACCTGTGGAGACCTGCTTCGAGCTGGGCCTGAGGCTGGTAGTAACGTTGGTCCCTGCCCGTCCCAATGGCTGCACGCTCCAGTAGGGTTGGCTCAGTACTGGGGGTGTGGGGAGTCACCCCAAGCAGGACGGGCTGGCTGCTGTCCCCAGCAGTGAGCTTCTGCTGTGGGCCTGTGCATCCTGGCTGGAAGCAGCCATGCTGGTCACAGGCCCGGGGCTGGCAGTGCCCCACAGGGCAGAGCTGCAACCCACACCATCGCGATGGGCAACGCAGCCGCTTCCTGGCCCACCACACGCTTGGAGACAGGAGCCCGCCCCATTTGCCCCAGTGCGGACATTGCCTTTGAGAGTCAGGGATGGTTGACACTGGACAGGTCCATAGCTGAGCCCTGTGGTGGGGTCCCCGCGCCAGGCATGGCTCAGTCAGGCGCTGTTCTGCTGCCGTCACACACTGGAGCGGAGAGGATGCGTTGCTTTCCTCACGCTAGTTAAATTATTTAATACTTCTCCTGAGGGTTCAATGATAAGGGGGTCCTGGGTTTGCTTTTTATAATCCTTTCTTCCTGCCGGGTGATTTTTGGGGGTGGCCCCGGAGGTTCCTCTCCAGGCCAGTTGCTGCTGCAGGCTCCGCTGTTCCCTCCTTAGCATTACTCTGGGCTTGCCAGAGCCAGCTCCGTGCAGGTGTGAAGATGTCCGTCCACGGTGGGAGCAGCCAGACAAAGCACCTCTTGCTTATTTTTCTCTCTTTTTAATTTAATTTTTAAATTAAAGCTTTTTTATTCTTTTTCACAGCCTTGTCAGAACTGCCTGGTTATTGAGTTTATTCTCTGCTGTGAGCTGGTGCGTGATCCCTGGAGGGAACTCTGTGGGAGGAGGGTAGTGCAGGGGCAGCCCGATCCACAGCTGGGGAAGAGCATTGCTGGTCCTGGCACATTGGAAGCCTTCTCCCCTTTCCAGTTGGCTTGGCGGGAGGATTGGGGAGCAGGGAGCCAACAGCAGGACCAAGCAATGCCCATGTCACTGAGCAGCAGGTGCGCCTGTACCCTGCCAGCTCAGAAACGGCCGGCGGCTGCTGTGGGATCGAGTCCACCCTTCCTGGCGCTGCAGCAGGGTGGGGAATGAGCTGTTGAGGCTTTATTTGGGAAAGGATGGGAAAGACTGTGTTGATGACTGCAGCCGGGCACGGCTCCATGTGCTGTGCCGTTAGCAGGCGGCTTTTAATCCAGCCAAAGCTCGCCGATGCCACTCTGCTGCTGCATGGAGCCACAGCACAGGGTTAGATGGGGGCCAGAGAGCAGCTTGGCCCACGCCCTGCTAGCGGCACAGCGGTAGAGCCATGCCAGGATGGAGTAGGCCTCTTTGGGGCATTTCTTTGATGGTCAGAAGGCTATGGAAGTGCCGGCTCTGCAGCTTTTTGGGAAGGGTACGGCCCTGCCTCTAGCAGGAGGACTGCGTGCCAGCGTTTTCAGGTAATCCCTCCCAGCCAAGCCACTCCTTAAGCCCAGAAACATGCTACCTGGAGACCCCTCCGCTTGGGTTTGGTCTCCATGTGTCCTCTGCCAAGGTGACATCTGCTGGAGGTGACAACGGAGTTGGAGCCCGTGGAGGTTTTCTTCACCCAGCACAGTCCCTTTGAGAGCTACAGCTAATTTCTGCTGCCACAGCACCCTTCTCCCTGCCAAGGGCCCAAGCCTCAAGCCATCCTGCACAGCCATGCTCAGAAACAGCTCCGGGGGCTGGGGACTTTCTGGGGACTCTCTGTGTGCACCACACCATCCCCTGTGCCTGTGGGACCCGGTGTCCCCGCCTGGTACATACAGCTAAAGAGACGAGAGGTTTTATTGTGGTTTATTTAGTAAAATGTTAAAATAAATAAATACAAATTGATCAGATGCTCTGTACCCTCTCCCCCCCCCAACTTTAATTTGCTAAAATCTAAACACATCTGTACCAAAACTGAAACCACGAGGGACTCGAAGGCAGCAAAGAGACTGCAGATCACTATGAGCATCAGGCTAAAAAAAATAGAGATATCTAAAAAGAACCCAAACCAGCTCATGTGTTTGCGTTCTCAGGGTGGAATTCAGTGACAACGGAGCGGTACCAGTCAGAAAGGGCATTTTACACCAGGCCTGCAAGGATGGGGAGACTGGCGGGGAGAGAAGGGCGGCACAGGCGGCACCAGCTCAGGGAGGATGGAGTCATGGCTTTGCCATGCAGAAACCCAGCTGGGAGAGAAGCTGCCACTGACCCCTGGCAGTGCTGGGCCCTCAGATGTGAGAGGGCTGCACTGGCAGAACAGGGACCAGAAGCACCTGGAGAAAGCGGAGCAGGCTGGGGAGGGAGCAGGGCTTGGATGCGGTGCCAGCATCAGCTCCTGGTCCAAGCCCGAGCCAGGATGCTGCTTGCTTTACGGCTTTGGGTCTCACTCAGTGGCTGGGGGTGCGCAGGGATGGACCGGAGCATGGCACAGGCGGGGGTGGCATCAACACCTCCACCGAGGTGCTGCCAGCACAACCGCAGGAACACAGAGCTATGATTGAGGCCTGAACGGTTTCTCTACACCAGCAGAGCTGCCTTTGCAACCTGCCAACCCCAGCCTGGGGCCAACACGGCGGGTGTTGCAGATCTGAGCCTGTCAGCCCCCAAAAGACAAAACACCTTGGCGTGGGAAGGCACCCCGCTGCAGCACCAGGCCTCCCAGGCAGGCAGCAGCTCACTCCCGCTTCCCTGCAGCATGGACTCTGCTGCTGCTGGCGCTGCCAAGGCCTTTCCTTCCTCAGCAGAAGCCGCAGCAGGCTGGCGCCAGCCACCTCCCCACCCATTACCTGCCCCCATCTTTGCTTAACGGAGTTCACCAACAGCAACATGTGCCTTGCTTCTGTGCTTCTGTGAGACCATGAGAGGTGTCCAGGAGGGTCCCCGGGGGGTGGGGGCCACAGCTGAACCTGGGGTGCAGCAGCCCATGGGGCACAACCGCCTGCTGGCTCTGGATGTGTGGGGCTGCAGGAAGGCGGCCGAGCCTCAGGGGTTGTGCGGTAGGTAGCAAAACCCCTCCTCAAGGAGGGTCTTGGCTGCCTGTCAGATGGCTTCAGGAGTGACTGGAGCGATGACGTGCCTCCTGGAAAGGAGAGCTGCTGGGTGAGACGCTACTCCTGGCTCTGAGTCAGTCACTGCGCGGTGCCAGCGGTAATTAAAGTACAGAAACACACGGGACTGTGAGCAGAGATTAGCCCAGAACAAGCCGAAATGCACAGCCAGCACAGAGCGCAACTGTACCCCTCTTCTTTCAACAGCACCTGCAGCCCCCCAAAAACAGCCCTTGCTGTGTCAGCACTACTGGTACCCACTTTACAGAGGAGAACGCGAGGCACAGGCGGATTGGTTCTTCCTATCGCTTTTAAACAAGGGCTGCCCCCCAGTAATTTTGGTGTGCCCCACCTGATACACCTGGGTAACAAGCAAGGGGAGCCCCTGCCCTTGCTTGCACGGGCACAGCATCTTCCCAGCACTGCTACAGTGCCAACCCTTGGCACTGGGGATCTGAAATCAAGGACGGCCACTGAACACAGCTCTGGGGGCTGGCCTCCACCAGAGCTGGACCCGAATAAGCCACTGCCTCACTTCCCCACCTGAGCTACACTCCCCAGGGACCTTCTGGTTGCTCACTGAAAAAAGAAGTGCTTTCTCCAAGCTCAGAGGTAATGTTGCTTTGTTTCCAACCCAGCTTCATTTCCAACACTACTTCATTTCCAACCTGAATAAAGGTTTCAGGAAACAAAAGGGCAGGAATTCTCCAGGGTAAATTTAGGGAAAAGGAGAAAGTTGCAAATTGCCCATTTGATGCCTGCTGAGCGCTGTCAGACTGATTCTGCTCACTGCTCCCCACTTCGTGCCTTTCCATGCCACTTTTCCAGAAGGACACACAATGGCTTTTGGATTTCCCAGGCACTCCTGAGAGTAAACAAGCTCTTACGTACTTCTTCCTTCCTAGATGGGGACTAGGGTGGGTTTCTCCGAAGCATTTGACACCTGGCTCGGATACTAGAGAGTGACAGAGAACAGACAAGGAGTGCTGACTATGCTGCTGACACACTGGAGCCAGGACTGCTGCTCTCCCAGGAAGGCATCCCATGGGCTGCTGCCTTGGGGCAGGCCCTCACACTGCTCTCCAGGCCCGGCTCCTGGGGCGTTACGTTAAACTTACCACCTGGCCCTGTCTAGCTGCTCTGGGGAACTGCTGTTTTTACGTGTCCCTAAATAAACCGGGACCTAAGGGAGCAGTGAGGCATTGCTGCACAGAGCTTTTGGCACAGAACTGGTGGCCCAGAGAACAGGGACCTTGCACAGATATTCCAAGACACAGCCAAGAAGTACCCGACCCTCAGGTCCTGCCTGGCATCATCTCCTCTGCCTGACAATGGTCTCAACTAGGCTGATGGCGACACTTGAACGCGGAAGGTAAAACCACACTGGCGAGCTGAAACTTTGGCGAGTCCTGGGAGTATTTCTAGCCAGGGAAATGTTTAATTAGTTCAGTCTAGATTGGAGCAGGTTCTGACTGCCCCAAGGTCTGTTTGATCTGCCTTGTCCTTCACTACATAGCACACAAGTCAGACAGGGCTGTGCTCAGGACGGGATGACTCGGCGGCAGCAGTGGAGCTCAGTGCCTGCTTCCTTCCCCACGTGCAGCTGAGAAGCTCCTTCCTCCCACCACACACGGTCCTTCTGGAGCACAGATCAACCCAAGCCAGAAATCGAGGTAGGATAAAGGGCCTTGTTGTTCTGTCTTTCCCTGCTGTAACTGCAAGGATACCTGCGTGCTCACCAAGGAGCCCCACTGCGCTCCTGGATTTCTCCTACCCTCATCTCTTTCCAGCTCTTCTCCCTGCTCTGCTTTTCCCCAAACAATCTGCTTTTCTTTGCTCCTCCTGCTTCCCTTCTTCCCTCCCGTCCCCCGTCTCCAGCCCTGCACCCTGTCTCACTGCCCTTGATTCTGTCCTTTCCTCTGCTCCAGCACACCGCAGCAATTTCAGCATTTTGGGAGAGCTCATCTCCCATTCTCTACTCAGGCAATAAGTCATCATTTAGCAATACTCACAGGGGATACAGACAGACCCTCATACAGGTAAGGCCTTGCTTCTCTGCAAAAGACCCTATCTCAAATGAACCTCTAGGAGAGGTGCTTGTCTCCTCAGAGGTCTGTAATTACCAAGCTTACCAGCCCAGGGTATAAATTATTTCCTTTATTGGCAAGTTTCAATGATGTGCTCAGCCTACACAAGACACGACAGCACAGGAAGTTCTCATCCCGGGTGAAAGATAAACATGGGGAAGATGGGAGTTAAAGGAAAAGGATGGAGACTGGTAGTTTACACGTAGGACATTCCATTCTGAGGTGTCATGAAGGATGCCAACAACCTGGAGACAAGATGACTGCAAGCTCTTGTTTTCCCTAATCCCACTCGATTTTTAAGGCGTTCCCTGGCCCAGATCTCACCGCTGACCGCAAGGATCCAGCGGCGTGCTGCCGCAAGACTCGCTCGCGTGCCCTCTGGGATCAGCACTGGCTGTCAGGAGAGGTTCTTTGAAGACCTTCTGCTTTCGGAATGCCAGAAACTAAGAGTCTGCATTGTGCTTGGGAATGGCCTTTGCTGAGGTAGTTTGTTGGCCAGGCAAGCCAAAGCGCCAAGGATTAGCTGCACGATAAAACATCTTCCTCTCTCTCCAGGTTCCTGACTCCCCTGAAGAGTTCCTACATGCTTGTCGGAAAACTCTGCAGTGACCTGGCAAGGCTGAACTTGCCCTGGATCTTCAGAATCCCAAAGGAGGACAAACAGAGGTGAAGAAGGGTCAAAACCAGACATGACAGGTTCTGCCCAAGAGGCACAGGAAGTGTAATCGTCAGTCTATTGGTGGCTATCTGAGCAGCACACTGAGCAGGGCCCTCAGTGAGAGTGAATTTTGGCTTAACGACCGCAGGCGATGTTTTAGAAATATTTCATTAAAAAGCAGGTATTCCTCGTTAGGGCTTCGGAAGCAAAGAGGGGCAGGGAGCAGCCCAGCTAGGGAAAAAAGAGAGAGAAATACACGCATGGCAAATTCAGGAATATTTTCCAGGGTATCCACATGGGAAGGAAATTTCAGAGTTTACTGCCTGTATTGTAGGCTGTCACAGCTTGGTGAGGGGTATTTCCCTCTGGGTCCTCCTGAATGCTGATGCTTTTCGGGGCTGCCTCTGCAACAGTGCAGGGAACAAGATGTTTCTGAAGCCGAGATCAGACTTAGGGTTCACATTTCTAAGCAGCTGGAATATAAAAGTGCTTTCTTAAGCCTGGTCAGCAAGGGAGGATAAAATACAGTATCATTTTTTCTACTGACAACAAAACCCAGAGATCTGCCCATAAAATCCCCCCCGGTTTCTAGATCAGCAACTTTTCAATTCACATCTCACTGGCAGAAACTCGCTTGCAACCAAGTCCTCGGTTTTGTTCATGCAAACCACTAGTTGGTCCTACCAACATGGTAACTCCTGGCTAACAATGTCCTCCAAGAACCAGCCACGCTACTCACCCTGCCTGCCAACCATCCAAGAAGCCCCGCCTTCACTGCATTCCATAAACCCACTGCTGGCTCTGCAGGAAGGTAAGGAGAATCCTTACTGATCCTTCTAGACAGGTCACATGCTCGCTCTCCCACTCTCACCACAAGACACCTTTCCAGCCGTTTAAAGAGCAGAGCGCAAGGAGAAGGGGAAAATAAACCCCAACCGCTTGTGTAGTGTGCACTCTTGTTTCTGAGCAAGGAAGCAGGGTGACTTCTTAAAGCCCTTGGCACTGGGCTGAGAGCCAGGACTGCCTCTGATATGAGCTTCCTCTGTGGTCTCATCTCCTCCTTTATAACAGAGGTTTAAAAGCCACATATTTCCCCCCCAAAGACAAGCAATGACATAAGAATTAGTTAATACAGTGATGGCGGTTTGGAAATACAAACCACCAGTCATTATGACAGCTTCCCCAAGAGCAGAAGTTTTTAGTACAAACTCAAATGTCATGTGAGAAGAGAAAAAACCAACCCACCATCCCCAACAACACAATCCCAGAAGACAAGTTTGAGCTGTCAGAGAGTTTCAATTTCTCCCTTGACTGGAACCTCTTAGAGCAGTTAGGAAAAACCCAACCCTTTCCTCTGTATTTGGCAAATGCCAATTCCCCTTCCGCCCTATTGTGTGTCTCATCGGGCTGAGATAATTTACTCACGTATATGTAGCGGCATCATTGCCAGTGTCAGTGCAGCCCTGGGAATGCTCCTTACCTATTGACAGACACTGCCGCAGAGCCAGGACAGAAAGCATCCACACAGGATCAGTGAGAGAGAGGGAACTACCTAGCAGCACCAAAGAGCCCTAGTTAGGGTCATTTCTCTGCCAGGTAATGATTAACCATCGGCGTCCTCTTACAGTCCAGAACACAACTGCTGTAACAAAAGGGACATAAAAGTCTCTACTTATCTACTCGGGTTCTGGAGACAAGCAGGTGCCTCAGAAAAGCAGCAATAGCTGTTGGAACATCCCCTGGCTGGTTAAGGGAGCTCGAATTTAAATACGGCTACCAGGGAATTTCACTTCCACACCTCCCCTCCCCCAAACCGGCAAAGAAAACAGAAGGACCATCAAGTCTCCAGGCATAGCATGCTACCCCAAATAGTGCTGTGCTGCCAAGAGAGATTGGGGGTAACACCAGAAATCACAGCGGGAGAACCAGGAAGCCTCAGCGCACCTGTCCTTAGAGACTGTCTTGCACCAGGAACGTACTTGATGCTTCAGAAGATGATGTTAACAGTGGCTGTTAACAACCTGGCCAAAAAAGGCAGTTTCTCTTGAGTACCTGGCCTTTTCTAAAGAAAGAGGGCTCATGTTCAGTTTGGTTTTTCTCTTCACCCCTTCACATACACAGTCCACAGAATCACAGAATCGTAGGGCTCAGAAGGGACCTCCTGAGACCATTGAGTCCAACCCCGCTGCCAAAGCAGGTTCCCTAGGACAGGTCGCACAGGTCCTTTGTTTAAATGCTACTTACGGGTTGCTGGCCCAGTGCCACCCTGTGGTGATGACACCATCCCCCCCCCAGTCACTGGGTTGATGCAAGGACATTTTTAGTTTGATCAGTTGTGATGTCGTCCGCCCAGCCATCTCCCTGCCACTTGTGCTAAGTTATCCTTCCAGCTATGCTAGTTCCAGAATAGAACTCAAACATCAAAAGACAAAGCCAAGGTTATCAGAGGTTCAGCTGAGAAGTGCACCTAAGAGTCACCTTCCCAACGACAGACAAACGTGAGAACTCGGGATATCAGTTCTGAGCTCAGAGCTGAAAATAGAGCATGCTCCTACAGAAGGGATAAAAGTCCTTAAAGGTCAGAAGAGCCGCCTAAAGGAGAGGGAAGAAAACAGCTCCAAGAGCCCACAGAATCTACTTGGATATGGCAGCAGAGAGACTCCCTCCGGCTACACAGTGTCTGGAGTTTTCACCACTTCTCGCTCTGAAACAGTGTCCTTGAAATCCAACGCTTTTCCCTCTTCCACCAGAAACAGGCTGAGCAGGCCTCAGCAGGCCTGAGCAGGTCTGAGCAGGTCTGCCTCGCTGCCCAACCCTGCCTCACATCCTGCGTAGTGGCTCAACTCTGCTCCCACTGGAAGCAAAGGGAGGTTTCCCAGTACTTCCAGTGGAAATGAGGGTTTGCCCAAAAGTTTCTATATGCAGCAGTGAAACCAGGCAGCCCTGGAACACAACGCTAACTGAGCTGAATCAGCGCCCTAAGCTGAGTCAGGCCCCACAAGAACAGGAGGCACGAGGCAAGCTTTGCTATCTCGAGTGAGAACATCACACAGAAGAGATGAACTTTGTCAACAAGAGGATATACCCGAAGGCGATTTTGGTCCGACCAGCTTCCTGTCTCTTTCATTCTCAAGCTCTGACTGGCCCGTACCACAAAACTACAAAGGCCTCAAGCAAGCGTGCTGCCCAACTGCTTTTCTCTGGGCTACGGACCCGTGGAAGAATGGGGGAGATCCGGTAACAGCAGAGAGAAGCCTGGCAGACCCTCTGGGTTGGGGTGAGAGAGCCAGCACTGCAGGATTTGATTCTCCTTAAGAGTTTAACCAGTTAGCACGTATGGTATCATCTATGGAAACTGTCCCATGGGATTTTCAAACACAAACACAGCAGAATGTCATCATCAATAAGTGAAGTCTGTGTTAAAAAATTCTAAGTACACGGCATTTTCTCCAGTTCTGACACCTTTTTAATAGAAATCACTTGTTTAGGAAACAAATAGCACTTTTGTAATTTTTTTTACAATGTTTCTTACCTTGATCTTATTTTAAGTAACACTAGGAAGACCTCAATATCTTTTATTTTCCTTTTTAATTTAAAAAAGTTGGTTTTTTTTTTTCCCCCAGATACAAAGATTTTGCCCTTGCATAAAAAAACAGTGCCCAAAACGATGACACAAGGACTCACAAAGACTCACTGTATCTCACTGACACTATTACTTCTAATCTATACCATGCAAGGTCCCATCTACCTCTTTAATTAGACTGTCAGCCTGAAAAACAGCTTTTCTATTCCTTATTTAGTTCTTGTTACCAAAAGAAGAGAAAGGAAGTGAAAGAAAAGGACATTTCTCTGTTCAGTTCACACATCTGGGTCATGTGCTACTTTGTTCAGGATACCTTTGTTGTTTATAAATATAGAAAAGGGTTGGAATCTCATTTTCAAGTAATCGATGCACGTTTTCTCTTGGGACACCTCTGTCCAACGCTCCAAGCTGACCCTGGATTCTGGCCCTCTCTTTTCCCATTCCCAACACAGGCTTTCTGGATGAGTGTGAGGACCCAAACCAATTCTGCAAAGCGTGTCTGTTGTTTAATGTGAAGAAACAGGATTAACTGAAAGCTGTCGGGACAGTAGATCCTCAGCCTGTGTATGTGCTGGTTACTCAGTGAAAAGTCCATCTCCTTTCCTTTTGTACATCTCCTGTCTAAACAATAGTAAATACTGCTTATTTGATAGACTTGTCCCTTCTGGGCACTGGGATTTGAGAATTTATATTTCTGGTTTTTTTTTTTTGGTTTAATAGTACTGAGAGTTTAGAAACAGGAAAAGCCCACAGGCTCTTTGGACTTGTTTTCGTTTTCCCCTAGCTAAACAAACTGTTCTGCAAATAAGGATTTGAAACCTGCTCTCCTCCCTCATCCCTGCTCCTCACCCCAAACAAAAATAAAACAAACCTATAGTGGCTGTGGAGGCTGCTGCAGGCACACACTGGTGTAAAATATAGAGAGAGTAAATATATTATTTCACTTGGCATGGTGCTGGCAAAGAACCCCCAGCTGGCACTATTCATGTAACATGATCCAAACTTTGCATGTACACACAGAATAAGAAGGATCAATTGGCAAACTCCGGTGCCGCCTGGCACAAGCATCTTCACGCTCTCTCTGGAACCAAAGAACTAAAGAATTCTGCACTTTCCAGAAGAAATCCGGTTTTGCTTTAATAGAGTTTCACTATTTTGCTCTTCCTCCTCGCCGCCACCTCCCTTGTTCCTTCTTAACTTCACTGTGTTATTTAGTCTCATCGCCCTTGTTACAGTTCACCATGCAGCTCTGGGAAGGGGAGGGGGCTAAGGTGGAGGTGGCAGCATTAGTATTGTTAGTGGAGTCCATGCCGTTGGAGATGGCTACTGAATTGACCTCAGAGTTTATGGGTTTTGAAAGGTCGATGCCTTGGATGAGGCGGATCAGCTGTTTTACCTTCTCCAAGGAGCTGTGCATCTCCTTCTGTTTTGCAAGGATGGTGTTCTTCATTTCCATGCATTTCTGCAGCAAAACAGAAAAGCAGCACTAAGTTCAAGCTTACAAACAAATGAAAGAAAGTAAGAGAAGGAACGTGATGTTCACAGATCTAAATGTAAGCATGCAGCAAAGACCGCTGCTTTAGTTTCACCTTCCCAGCCTAGAAGACTCTCAGGGCCGTGTTCACAGGAGAATTCACATTTGCAGGCCGAGGAGTTAAATTGCTGGCATGCAGCCACTCCCTTTCATCCCAAAGTGTCATTTCTGCAAATCCACAGAGGCAGCTTCATCCTTTCAAAGGGAAACTTCCAAGTACACGTTCCTACTAGTTTTCTATTAGGATTGCATTGCTGAAATGTCCTTAGCTCAGATCTGCAAACTCAAGCATCAACTGCAGCTGACTGCTGACAATGTGTGTCCTAATGGGATACAGCCTCTACTTCCACAGACATTTTAGCAGGAAATTCACTTCCTCCTCTCAAGAAATAAAGGGGCACTTGAAAAGAAAAACAAGCCCTTCTTCTTTCTTTGTGAAAGAAGCGAAATCTGAACTTTGTGGCTATTTCGTTCTCTTAGAAGCAGCAGTAACTTTGCTAGCTCATCAGTTAAGAGTCAGGGGAAGATAACTTTTAAAAAGCTCACAAATGATGTTTCAAGTGTGAAAACCAGTTTATACCCACATTCAAAACTCTCACCAAGGAGGAGATGCCAGCGATTTTGCATCTGTAACATTCAGGTTCTTACATGAAGATGACAACCTTGGTTTCAGCTTTGATATTTTCACACGCAGCTCGTGGCATCACGGAAACACCACTGAATTTAGGTCTAACTTGTCTTTTTGGGACAGTTCCAATGGAAATATAAACAATGACTTGAACATAGAGGATAAACCATTCTCCTTACCTGCTGTCAATCCCTCACGTTAAGGGTTTGCACCTGCCTGGGTACATCACTGAGATACAATGTTAGTGCTCCAGTGCTGCTCAGGTTATGTCTGGCTACCGCTAAGCAGAAGGTGACAGCACCCCAAACTGCTAACCAGCACCCCTCTCCTCCTGTTTGCTCACAACTGTTTTACCTGTATCCTCAGCATTTAGGGGTCTATGAACACAGGGCACTTAAGGCAGTCTGTACCTATGTATCCAGCCTTAGAGATGCTGCCATGCAAGAGAGCTCAGCATTTTTCATCCCACGATACTGACTAGGGCTGCATTCTAACATTACACTGGCTATTCAAGAGCGTGATTTGCAAATTAAAGTGAGAAAAGAGAGTAAATTAGTATGTATGCTGCAATTACTGTGATAAACTAAGGTGGAAACTTCTGGTGAGCAGTATGACATTGTCTAAATAATAATATGCAGAGGCATGCACAGCGTCCAGCTGCTGACATGTCAAGAGCCTGAGAGCCAGTCATGAGTAATTGGTCACTTTTGCATTAGGAAGGTCTGGAAAGCACACCGTGACTGTAGCTTTTATTATACACAGAGGCCCAACGATTCATGTCAAAGTGAGCCGCTGGAGAACCTGACTTATCTCCTGCCCACAGACAGTAGTGCTCTGGGTCGTGTTTGGCACCTGCTGATTCTACAGGTCACTGCACATCTACAATATACGTCAGCACAGATCACGTATAAGTGACTCAATCTAAGCATATGTCGCCTGCATTTCATTTCTGCCCTCCCAAGTCCTTTTTAGGACAAAGGGAAAAGCTCACTCGCTTCTCAGCAAATCCAGTGGAAGACAGGTCTCATATATGGAGACTCGCTCTAGTTTTTCTCTCTGCACTCTGGTCCCAGAGAACAGGCACAGAGCTATTTGGGAGGATAATACTCACCGTTATAGAATTGCTGAGCTGTTTGACCTTCTGCTCTAGTTGTTCTCTTTCCTGTTTTAAATCCGAACTCCATTTAAGTAGTTTCTGTTTTTCCTCTTCTTTTGCTATAAAACAGAAGATTCATCAGAAGATTTGCACTGTTCCTGTTACAACAGTGGAGAGAGGCTCCAAACTGGCACGTGTAAAGAGGGGAATCATGTTTAAGGTCAATTCAACAACTCACACGTTAAATCGCACCCAAAACTTCACCTACATACTCAAGCTTCACCAATAGTCAGACTGCTATTTCCAGTTCAGTAGTGATTAAGCTTCCTCCCTTTTAATTTCCTTCTGTAAAGGAAGTACTGTTCTATCCCATTCCTGAAAGAACAGCATCCATAATTAACAGCGAAGGTAGTGTTCTGCATTTTCCTACCTGCTTTATATGCAATATATGAATGAACAATTGCTAAAGTTCCTGGCCATGGGATTGCTTCTTCCTTCTTTAGCATCTGAAAGAAAAGCATTTAGAGATTTAGCTGGTACACAACCTACCTCCAGGAAAGCAAAAGAGAAAGAGGGAAAGACCAAGGATTTTCTTTAATGGCTATCATAAGTCTCAGCCCTGTTAACATGAAGCTTCGCAGGCCTGTTCTGAGATTTAATGACCATGTCGTGTCTCCCCGAAAGTAGGCCTGTTTCTTACAAATGTCAGCATTTTCTCAAATTCCCTCCATAGCCACAAATAAACTCTACTAATGAAACTGAACAACTTTAAAGAGGAATGAGAGGATAATGTAGCCAAATTCAAACTTGCCAGGAGACATAAACATTGTTTCATGGTGCAGGCAAATTGCCGATCTTAGTTATTCTGGGAGAAAATTTCATGGCACAGAGCAGTCTCCACACCACACATTCAAACATCACACTTCCTGGCTAGTAAAACACAAACCCGTCCTATCTCCCCTTCTTATCAGCATCACCTTAATAGAGTTGTCAAACCCTTTTTTATAAGGGCAAACACCATTTGTGTCTTTCAGATCCTTCCTACATACTCCTTCGTAACAAAATTTGAGAGGAAAGACAGGTACTGTGTCTTTTTAAATGAATGAATCAGAGGGGTGTCTCAGAAGATAGAGGACTCGGTCACTTTACAGTGCAATAGTTCGGCGTTTTTCTCCCTTAATTTTGTGGGAAACTATCATAGAAGTATGAAGAGGAGGGAAAAGGAGCAGGTGAGAGCGGGAGCAGGGAAGTGGTAACACCCCCTCCTCGCTTGCAACCACTGATCCAATCATTTGAGTTTTGCATTTTCTTTCTTCTGAACAGGATATATTCTGAACACTGTTTTCTTGCATCACTATCTGGCTAACTGAAGGTCACATGGGCAACCTAGCAATATGCTACATCAGACAGAAAGCTAACAGCTTCAGGCTGCGGCTGGTCAGCAACCCTTTGCAACTTCTGAAGTTCCACCTGAGAGTCAAGGAATACCATAGTTTACAACTTTCTCTTGTAATCTCAATGAAATTATAGACAAAATATCAACATATCTTCTACTCACTTCCAGCGTGTACTCTCAGAAAGGGATCTGGAAGGAAGAACCATCAAACTGCTCTCCTATCCTTGTAATACCAACTCTGGATGACATTATTACAGAGATCACTGACGACAACCTCTCTGATATTTGATTTCTGTGAGCAAACAGGGGCTTCTATTTGCTCTGTCGAAGCAGGCTTGTGCAAATGCTTTATTTATTTGTCCAGAAGAATATATTAATAACTTTTGAAGGAATAATGAGCTTAAGATGAATGGGAAAATTTCAATGGGTCATACAGAACCTTTCCCAAATGTCTGCGTGCTCTGGCCCAGAAAGAGAGTGAAAACAAGGGTAACAAATAAAGACCCCAAATCTGGGAGCAGGACTTCACGCTTTCGTATTTGCACACATCCCCACAGAGGTAATTCAATCAGATTCACACAAGCCTTGTTACAGATCAAAGAGATGTCAGTGCCAGGCTCTCTCGATCTGAGTAAGCCAAATGATCTGGTTATTTTCTTTAACGTGGAAAAATCTTTGTAGCACACCATATAAAACTCTCACTGTCTGCCAAACAATACCTGGTCTTGACATTTGGGACAGATCCACATGCCCTTGGGAATGGTTTTCAGAGGCGGATCCAGACAATCCAGGTGATAAACACGTGAACATGTGTCGCACATCAGCAACTGCCCACTTTTTCTGCAAACACTGCAAAAATCCTCATGGATATCGCCCTATAAAATTGAGGGGAAGGGGTGTGGGTAAGAGAAAGAGAGAAGGAAGGCAAAAAGTGAACTTTGACTTTGGCCTTTCACATCTACATCCTAGTTCAATGCAAAGTTTACAGCACAAACTATGTCTAAAGGGATCGCAAATGGTCAAACCCTTTTTAGGACATGAAACGGGAAACCATGCAAGGTGTGAGAAACCCTGATTTCTGTCCTCCCAAGTCAAAAGCAAACACTTATGATCATAACTTCTCTTAACAACTGCTACCCCACAGCTTGCCTTCTTTAAGATTCCCCCTTTACCCTGCTTGTTTTTTCCCTACAGTGATGAGCTCCCTACTTCCTTAACCCTTATTTCCGTATTTCACTTCAAGAACGTCGAAGAAGCTGTCTCTTGCCAGTAGTAGTATGTAAGAAACCCCAATTGAGTGACTTAAAAAACACATTGTCAAATATTTAGGTCATCTTTAAAAATGAAACTGGAAAGAAAACACGTGTGCTTGTAAATGAAAAAGGATGGAATGAATTATATTCCTAGACAAGTTTTTTGACTTCACTTAGGTTACCTCAAAGTGCGCTGAAAAAGCTGTGACTCAAAATTTCCTCATTCTATATAAACTGTGGTTTATGTGTCATTGCTAACATAGGCTGAGCCAGGAAGAGGGAATATCAAGAGAGATTTTCTAACCAAGAGGATTTTTTTTCAAAGAAAGAACTGAAAACATTACTGGCAGTGTCTCTCTAAAAGAAAAAGTGTTCTGTTACTGCTGCATCACCATCAGAGAGAGCTTTTTTCCACAGCCATTAACTTCCCAGAAAGGTAGGTCTGATTTTTGTGACTCTTTCTTGTCTCTCCTCTTGTTTGGGGGGGGTGGTGGTGGTGATGTTTTGATTTGGTTTTCTTTGGATTTTGGATATTTGAACAAAGAAGCATGAAAGAAAGATGGCTCAACATCCACAGAGGAGTAGAGGAGCCCCCCTCATCCTACCCCAGCCCTCTTCTCTCACTGCCCGCAGGCTGTCCTGGCAACCTGACATATTCAAAGACCCATCTGGAGCCTTCAGTCAAGATTTCACACACACCAGATCAATGAGATCGTGATCCTACAATACCTGTCTTGAGTTAAACTACATGTTATCTGTTCCCCAGGTATGAAATATCAATGTGTGCAAGGTTTCATTTTGAGCTGGACAGTCTTTTCACGTGGGTGAGTTAAGTTCTATCAATCTGGAGGGATAGCAGACTCGGCCGTGTACTCACACATTAAGTTGCGAGACAAGAAAAATGACACTAATCTCCGGTATGGATAAAATATTAAACATATTAGAAGAACGACACACAAGCAATCTGCTCAGGTTTCTACTCCCTGTCCCTACTGCTGATGAGGCCTTTCTTCGAACAGAAGGCTATTCTTCTCTTATTTCCCAAGGTTAGTGCTGATGTCATGCTTTGTAAAGGATCAATCTTTAATGAATTTTCAGTGCCACGTTTTGGTTCTGTAACTCCCAAGGATCACTGAGAACTGGGTTGTGGTATTATTTCATCCCTTAACACCAAGGTGTTCTTCAGCATTAAGTGAAGAACTGAATGAGTGACATTTCATGCCTCTTCTGAAGTGATCGGTGTAACCAGGCTGGGAAGAACTTATTTTCCTCTATCACGCACTCTGTGAGTGCAAGGAAAAGAAGGCAGGCAGGAGATGTCATATAAGTTAAAGGAAAATCCTCTGCAACTTAAGGAAAAAAAAATTAGGAGGAAAATTCTCACATTTTAGAAGAAAACTCTCATTCTAGAGCATCTCCTGAGTTAAGATGCTTTGATTGCCACAGACTACAAGACAGCACTTGGTAACCGGTTCAGGTGCTTATTGGTGTGTTGAAAACCAAACCTGTTTTGTCTAATACCCTGCAGAAAGGGACCTACACAAGAGACACGTGCAGTTGCTTCTCGAAGGGGAGACATTTAGAAATTTAAACCCCGAACCTTTTAAATTTAACTGAGTGTAGCAAAACCTGAAGTGACAGAGCTGATCAGCATGCAGCTCGGCTGAGTATGCTGAGATTCCTAATTTTGACCTCTCCATCCTTATCAACAATTCCATCTCACTTCCTGCTTCATCCTTCCTTCAACATTTACCTCTGTCATTCAAAGGATGACAATGCAGGAGAAAAGCTGTTCTGGGCCATGGTGCCTGGCAGCAAGTGCTTGGCCTGATTTGTAATATTCATAGGTAAGCTAAAGACAAAGATTACTCAAGTGCTAAATTTCAAATTTTCATTCTGAGGTCTATAGGAATTGCATCATCTCAGCAAAAATACTTTAAAGATGGGCAAATCTGCAGTTTTATTCTGTATTTGTCTGAGAAACTGCTCAATTGTTCTAACTAAGACTTTCAAAATAGCCTTTTACTTAGGCATGCACTCGTTTTCATTTTTAAATCCTCAGAAGCTGGGGGCTGTAACTATAGACAGCATTTTCTGTCTTACCTAGAGACACTTTTCTAACAGTGCAGACCCCTTTTACCGTGACATGGACTGGCCTCGCTGCCAAAAGAAGTGATCCTGCCTTCTCTGTATGCCTTGACGCTCATTTCTGTCCCCAGCACGAAGCTGGCACAAGAATATGTGCGTTTATAAAATTACCCAGATTAGGACACAATCTTGGCTAACAGGTGTTTTGCTAGACCAGTTCCCTCACACAGGCCACAATGTGGCCTTGGACATATCTGTGTTGGAACGACACAGGAAGCATTTAAAGGATGAGAGAAGACTGCTAGTGACAGGCAGAAGAGTTCTCAGTGGTAGCACCAGTCAGAGGGGTATTTCAGTGTATACTGTATTCTACATCTAATTAAGCTGCAAGCTCCTTAAATGCGAAAGGTGCAATTTTCCTCTCTGTCTTTCTCTCCAGCACAGCCTGTACTAGTTGGTGTTCAAACACGTAGGACTTTCCACTGTTACGCAGCACTTTCCCAGCCAAGGATGCTAAACGTTTTTACAGGTATAGCTCAGATATGACAAGGAAGCACCATGCCAAAATGTATAACCAGGGTAAAGCAAATCACAAAAGAGGGGTGTGACTGCATGAGCTTATACAGCAATTTTATGAGAACATATTAGTAGAAGACTACCTTCCAGCTCATTGGGGGGGATGGGTTGTAAAGCCTCCTTCTCTGGAGATAGTTGAGACCCGCCTGGACACCTCCCTGTGTGACCTGTCCTAAAGAACCTGCTTTGGCAGGGGGGTTGGACTCGATGGTCTCTGGAGGTCCCTTCCAACAAATTAGACTAAGTGCTAACGAAAATGCATTGAATGCAACCTTGGGATAAAATTCCTTCAATAAATAAACCGACAAAAATATTAGCACTGTTGCAAATGTATAAACTAAGCAACTTGTCTGGAACCATGTCAAAGGAGATTTATATATGATTCTAAAGGGGAAAGAGTGCTACTGTGCAGTAATATGCTCAGGTAAGACAGAACATTAATTACCTGTGTGTACTCTTCCATTGTTTCCTTTAAAATACTTCTGTTTTCATTAACTAATGGATATTAAAGTTATCCAAGGCCTAGGCCTAAATACTATCCAATTTCAGAACATTGAGGGCATTCAGAAACTGAGGTAGAATTTGCCAGAAACTCACTATTCTGGATGCAGCCTGCTGCCACCAGGCACTGCAGAAAACAGGGCAACAACTCATTATACTGAGCTCCTGCATAGTGGGGAAAAGACTCAGCACTATGATGCACACACAAATCAGCAATAGAAAAGACCTCCCACCACACTATCCAGTCATTCTCTGAGGGAATATGTAAAAACATGTGCTCTCCAGCACATTCGCTAGTTGATTGAACTGCTTTACTTTTAAAAGTCCCCAGAGATAGAGCCGCCCCACCTTCTCCCTGAGGAGCTGTTCCAGGGTCCCATTCATCTGACTGCCAGGAAAGTGTTTTTACAGTCAAGTGCTATTCTGCTCTCAAAAGTCACTATATAAAAGAGAACCTTTTAATTTCACATATGTATTCCCTGGGTATCAGAATTGCATCTATTTATTTCAGTGAGTCAGACACATTCCTGTTACCTCTGCAGAGCAAATACAGTTCAGAGGCAAGAAATCAGTTGCTATTCCCTACTGTACATGGCCAGCAGAGCTGGTCTCTTGCTCTGTGTACTTACAGTGATGCAACTGCAGAGACAAAAATAAAGCAGCCCAACTTCTCCCCCTAAAGCACCTATTTCAAATGCTTGGGCCTGGATTCTATGTGATAATACGCTTAAAAAAAAAACCCAGGAGAAAAGAAAAAAAAAAAAGAAGAGGCTGCTCTGACTCAGATTATAGGAGTTTGCAGCATTGGTATGAAGAAATAAGCAACCACTTGTCATTAAAAGGCAAGGACTTTACTGCACTGCAACTCCTGCCAATGTTTGAGCAAGGGTTTGTTTCATGCCGTGGAGACAGTCACAGTATGTTTCCAGACAAACCGTAGTGTATACAGTCCCTTCATTGTGACATTTTTGGGCCTACACAGTGACTCCATCCGGTTCTTCCCACACTGTTTATCTCTCAAAGTTTATGCACAACTTTTTATTCTTTTTCATCATGTTTTTGGAAGAAATAGAAACAATGAAATAACTGGAGAGTTCTCAGGAACTTAAAAAAGGCTTGCTTCAGCGAGAAAATCTTATCTTTGAATTAATTTCAAGTAAGGACACTGGGTTTTTCATAAATTATAACAAACCAACCTGATTTCACTCCAGAGAGATTGTGCAATCTGGTCACGGGGGCGATATATTTAGCTACACCCACCCGTACACCATAACTGCTCTGGGCTGTCCTGGGTGATTCAAGCAGTTTCCCTCCTTCTCACATTACAGAAACACCCCAACTTTTTGTTACTAATACTTTTCATTCTCCCCTTCCCCATTTTTCATGGATGACAGATTCAATTCAGTCAGACAAGATCTCAGACACTACACAAAGGAAATGAGCTCATCTAGAATGCCCGGTGCCTCCCAATGTTTCAGTCCACTAAAGGAGTTATAAATAAAACCTCTATAGGATAAGAACATAGGTGCAGGAGGAAAAAGGAAGGGTGTTAAAAGAACACCAGATCATTTCACTGCACAGAATCAGGACAAACGATGAGTGAGAGTAAAGAAACAAAACCTTGCAACGATTTTCCTTGTAGCTGTCTCTGTGCATCTTTCTGAAAGTAACCCCCTCCCCAAGAGTTACTTACGTCTGTGGAGCTGGGGCTAGGCAGGGACACAGGCTGAACAGCTGCGGGGAAAGTAAATGTGGTCTCTGTCTTTTCATTTTCAGGGGAGTCTGGATAACCGGACAGAGGGGATGTGGGGGTCAAAGCCCCGAACCCCAGCACCGTGTTGTATTTAGGTGGACGACCTACATGTTAACAACAGGGAACACAAAAAAAAAAGAAAAAAAAGAAAAAAAAAGGAAAATGATCTTACATACCTTTGGCCAGTGGTCCTCATTGGCTAGCGTGAAAAAGGAAATGATGTAGCACAGAGAGGAAGTTAATATAAAAGTTACAAGTGGAAGGACAGAAGCAAAGATTTAAACTTTTTTTTTTTTTTTAAGAAATCTTTAAGTAGAATTTTGCAAGGAAAGAACATTTAAAAGACATATATAAGAAGGAAATAGAAATAATCTCTGTAGAGGGTTGAAGAATCACTCCCACAAAAGCAGTGCAGGGACACTCGCCACTTCTAGAAATGTGGCTATTCAGTTTTTAGGGAAAACATGTTGCCATCAAAGCTGGAGAGAAGCTACAATAACCACTATTAAATCCTTTCTACTGTTATCCCACACCTCCTTATCTTTCTAGTGCCAGCATAAAACTGCACAAATGTAAAGTCCTTTATCAGAGGCCAACACTCGCTGACCCCCTCCTTTTCTTCCCCTTTTTTTAAACCCACTCACCCACAGATCAGCATTTTCTATCCTAGTGGTACCCTTCTGAAATCAGGCTGGTCCTCTTGCCTGACCCGTGACACCAGCACAACCAGTTGTAACCTAGCACTGGTCTTCCACTGTAATCCTCCTCCAGTTCTGTACTCTTCCTCAGACTGTCTCAGTCACATGTGTTTGATGACACACAACTCCTGTCTGCTCCTTCAGACCAGTAGAAACGCAAAACTGCATCCGTAACAATTTTCATAAAATTACATATGCAAAGCAAGCCAGCAAAGCCCCAGCATGTAACCAGCATTTCTGCCTCCCTTCTCCGGGGTAATTTATGGATATGCAAACAGAAAGGAGTTAGGATCTAGGAATAATTCCCCAGACCTTATGTTTACAGATTGTCAGTCTATACCTATTAACATGCTAAACATTGCATTTAAGGTCTGGATATGTTCCAGAACTAAGTATGTCCTTGGAAAGGGATTTCTGATGTCCATGGCTGAAATTTCTGACATCCTCAGCATCATCTAGAATTAAACTAAAGCTCTCAAGGGCACATGCCTGCATAAGCTTTTCACCTAATGTACTGCTATGCTAAATCACAAAACAAATGTATACAGCCAAATCTTTTGTCAATTGAAAACCTGCGCTACTAATTTGGTGCTGATGCAAGGTACAGGCTCCCAATGGGGTGTGAGGGGGAAAAAAAGGAAATATAATAGGAGTCAGTGTGCAAAACCAGGCTAAGAGAGTATCAAGTACAAAAGCATGCAGTCATTTCCATTGATACAGTAATTGTTCACAATGAGTTAGAAAATAGAATTAAAAAATCATTACTAGAAGAAAGAACATTTACTTATCCACAGAGTAAACGCAAAACTCTCTCTCTCTAGAATCTACATGATATCATTTTAAACAATATGTTTAATGTTATTAGAGGATGGCAGTAGAGAATGAGGTCTTTTATTTAGGAACAGCATAGCTGCAGAAGTGTCAGCTTTGCTACACTGCCTGCTGGACTGAAGAGGTGTATCAAGGAGAGCACATATCAAATGAGTATTTGACCTTGCAGCCAAAAACCAAAGATAACAGAACCAGTCAGTGCTAGGTAGGGCTACGGTTTTTTTTTTTTAAATTTATTGATTACATTTTTTTAGACAGAAAACTCAGGAGAAGGTATTACGAGTCTTTAAGAACTGCAGAGAATCATCAAAAGCCAGGAAAAGATTGTCATAGATGTGTAGTGGATGCCATGCACAAAAAAAATCACATTCACTCCTGTGCAGTCCTGACTCATCTGTTTCACCACAATCTCTTAGAATTTCACCTGTTCTACAGAAGGATTTCAACCGAATAATGACACATAACATCATCTCTCATTTTAGGACAAGTGGCACTCTGGTAGCAGAGAAGTGCTCTGTAGAAGCACGATAGCCTTTCATGCTCAAGATAAATTCTTTTGAAGGATCCATCTCTACCCCCCCAGTGGGGAACAAGGTTTTTGTCACACTAAGTTTCCTCTCCTATTCAGGGCACAGCCACTTTTTCCATAATCACCTTCTTGACAGTAAAAATACAATTTAGTTATTAACAAGAGGATCTTGACAGCAGCTTTATACCACTAAAAGATGTTCAAACATCTCAACTTTCACTTTTCTCTATCAATTGTATTTTTAATTTCTTTTTTTGGAGAGTGAGACTGAAATGAAACGTTGAGCTGCCTAATAAAACCCGCTATGCTAATCCCTAGAAGTCATAATTGTTGTCTACCTTGAATTTTACTGGAAAAATGAAGTACTGTAGAGTCCTTCTTTGTTTTGCTCTTCAAATCAACAAGGGGATTGCAAAAGCAAGTTGGCAGAAGAGGCATACAGCGGGGAGACAGGTCTAAGTATACCTCACCTCTTTTACGTGTCCCGGGATGCATTGTGCTGTTCAGGTACGTGACTGTACTCTTCTTGCGCTGCAGGGAAAAACAGAATGATTTTTGTTGGCTAACATTTTTGGCAACAACCAGATGTAACAGCTGAGGAACAGCCCAGTAGCACTAAGTGAGATTCCTGGCTACTTTGCTTCCTGAGGCGGAGCTTCGGAGAAGTTAGCTTTTTTACACTACTTCTGACAACTGGACTGCTTCAGGCTGACATGCAAGCTGACCCAATGGTTAAACTAACACGCACTGCCACTTAACATCAGCTTTACAGAGGAGAAGGCAGAAGAAGGTGCAAGTATTAGAAGAACATCCCAATGTATTTACTATTTAAAAATCTGAGGGCCATATCATTACAATGGCCTTCTGAGTTAGGAGTATCGCCTGTCAAGTTGGAACTGAGGCACCTCAGGAGGTGAAAACACGACAGAAAGACACACAAGCTCAGAATGAAAATCCCAGCTTCCCCCAGCAAAAAATTAATACCTCAGGCTCAAAAACGGCTCCACTGTACACTGGATTTGCTGTTGTTCTCCTTTTCCTCTCTTGTCGCTTGCTTTGGATTTCTTGTAAAACAAAGCATTCAGGTTAGAAAACTACAGGTCTCAGAAATTATATAAAATTCTCAAAGTTCAGTTTGTATGTGAGGAGAGCTGTGAGGACTCCTACAGCTCAGCAATCATCCCGAATACAGGCAACTTTGTTATATTCCTGATTTCTGAAGGTTTGAAAACTAAGACCTGACAAGGACTACAAATGCAATGCTCAGCTAACAAACAAAATGACTGCCATCTTCTCGCCACATACTCCATGACTAAGACCAACTCATGGTCAGCATAACTAGCTTCTAAACCAAAAAGCCTCTGGTACTTATTTGTTGATACTTAAATAGAAATACAGTAAAGAAACATGCAAGCCATTGAAATGTTAAGCCCTGTTCCACTGTCTGGGATGAAGGAGTTCAAATTACAAACCCAATTATTATCTATTAACTCATTCACTACAGATTACAGTCCCATGACATAAGCAACAAATCCAGATGTCCATGATGTAACTTTTCACATACAGAGACTGCCCAGAAAGCAAGGGGATTGTCACAAATGTGTTTTCTCCCATCAGAGCACAGACTTTTTTCCCAACCACTGATGTCAGCTGCATAAGCAACTGCTTTGTTTCAATGTAATAAGAGGAATTAAAAAGTATGCACAACAAACTACGTTACAGCAAGAGTACCGACATCCCAAATGCACTTTTGTGAAAACAAAGCACCACACCACGTGACCTCCATTATTTAATACAGAATATTTTGGACCTTTGCTTCCAATGCAGAATTGCTGTGAAAGAGGGAGCTCAAGAACCAACTTAAGATATTTTTTCCTACCTTCCAGATGGTCATGAGTAACTAGTCCCAGGGACACCATGAAGGCAAGTTTCTGTGAGGAGGGAGAAACAAAAAGATCACAAGTTCAACTCTTAGGGTGAGCTTTGTCACTCAGGCCCTTTGAAGTCAGCTGACAGGTAACTAAGCAACAAAAACGTTATCAGTAATACTTCTATAAATCACTTTTCATTCATGTATGTCAAACTGCTTTACACAGGACAGACAAGTCCCGCTTTCTAGAAGGGAACGTAAGCTGAGATACAGGGAAATGCCAATTGCTCAAGGTCACAGAGTTGGGAACAAGAAAGCAGTTTCTTTACTTCCAGCCCAGCACTGAACTATGTGATGGGACTCTCAGCAAATACTCACGCAGTTCAACTGCCAGCAAAACATTGCCAACTACAAGGAGCAACTCCAGTTTACATCTGCTGTTCAGCAGGGGCTATGGCTTTTCTTAAAAGGTTGGAATTTTAGTGCAGGAAATGCACGGGCATGTAAAAATAAGAATTTGTACTGAGAGCAGTTCATGCTCACACAGTAGTCTGTTTGAACCCAGCTACAAAATGTAGCAGAGCATTTAGCTGTAATCAGGTGGAAAGGTCTGCAAGGCAGAAAGGCTTTAAAAAAGAGCCATTCTGGCCACTCTTTCCCCCAAACCAAAGTGGACCCAAACTAGGATAAAACCCAGGCAGAAAGTGAACAAACACGACTCGCTTCAACCCACTCACTAGAGCAGAAATGTTTTGCAAAGCAAAATAAAGACATTTCTCTGGCATTAAGAATAACTTCAGAATTCTAAAACCTCAAAGGAATGGAAATCAACACTGTAATCTAAGCCTCCTGGTTGAAGGATGTATCAGAGGGAAATGATGTTCTTCTAACTTACAAAAGACTCAGAAGTCAAATGCATTCCAGGACTGAAAAATGCAATGTATTATACTTATATAGATTTCTTATTCTGCAGCCTTATCAACTACCGCTGTCCAACTGGAACGTATGGAATGTTAAAGGAGTCTTGAGAGAACAGTGTGGGGAAAAATGTTTTCTGAAGGACAGAGTGTTTTCTTTTTTTCTTAAAAGAAAGCTTTGGGTGTGTTGTGATACCTGTGGATTTTCTTCTCGTTTTGGCTTCGGTGCAGCAGGTGGAGTAACTGTACGACTTTCTGTTTGCTTCTCTTCTGCTTCCACATGTGGTTTAATAGCCTGAAAAAAAACCCCAGTGTTTCTCTCATTCAGTGATAAGAATGACTTTTTTTACTTTGACTAATAAAGCAAAACAAATACCTTTGCAGACACAGGAGAAAACCAGTTTAAAGCTGGCAGTGGACTAACAAAGACTTGATTGAGGAATCTGATGTGAGAGGAATGTTTAGTGTTTTCCTTTAACAAAGGATGAAACAGCCTTACCACCATTCCATTAACCCATGCAGCCACATAAGCAGAGTTAAGAGTTAACTCCGTTACAGCAATCACTATGCGGTATGGGAAAACTAATGCACACTTTAAGAAAAGTGCATCCCATGGAAGACTTCCAGGGAGAAACATTCTGTGTGGCATGTGCATTTTGTACTTCTCAATCCTCAGTCTTCATATTTCATAGAATTATGAATGGCTGAAAAACTGTCTCTCTGATTCCTGTGATCTCAGATGTTTCTGAAGCTTTTTTTCCTTTTCTGAAGTCATTATCTTCTGCCATGGTATCACAAACCCCGCATGACAATCCCTAGCCCCATGTCACGGCTACAAACTGAGCGAGGAAAGTTACAGAGACAAAAACTTCTCCACTTTACGATATGGAGAAAACATACAGAAAGATTAATGTATAATATTCTTCTGTAGGCTTTTCAACAGTCAAATTGCCAGTAATTATTCAAAGAGCAAATGAATGTCACTAACATCAAAAGGAAGAGGGATATAAAAAATACAGTACTGTAGGAGTTCAACTTCAAACCACACAAAAAGAACAGGCACTGCTGAACAACTTGAGGAGCAGCCTTAGGTATGCAAGAACCCACTCAGGAAAATTTGTAAGCAGAACTGAGCAGGAGCGTATCTGTCATGCACATGATTTTTACAGTCTCCATAGGTGACTTCAAAAGCAGCCCGTAACTTCAAGGCATATTCGTCTATGAAAGAGTTACAAATGAAATATATACTACTAATATTTATATATATTACAGAAACATTATATGTAATAGATACTGTATAATGTACGATTTATAAACAAAACAGAAGATTGCTTTGCTTCAACTCAATGTCAAGGATTCTCAGTTGCAATCCACACTGACTAGTCAGGTTTTATTTTACAAGTCTTTTCTAGAGAGAGAAGTTAAACATACAGAACCCTCTGTTTCTGAGGGTCTCCTTTCCAACTTAGCCACAGGAAACTATCAGTCTTCAGAAACTGAACGAGACTATTTTGCCTCCAACTGGAGGAGCCTCCAAGACTGCAATACCAATGAAGTCAAGGCTGCGTTTGCCATATTAAAGGGCCCTGTGATTCTGCGTTGTTTTTGCCTTTCACTCAGCCACCCTCTGAAAAACAGAAACATGGCAAATGTTTTTCCAGTGCTTCTTAAAGGCCTGATGTGAACACAGACTTTGGTTGGTACTTGGTCTCCAGTATAGCAGTAAAGCCCTGCGATGTACCTAGCTTTTAAACTACTGAAGACAAGACAGCAGAGGGAACATAAAACCACCGAAGCACGAGAGAAAGATTCCAGTGGGCTGTATTAAAGAAAATGGTAACTTCTGCCCTAAGAGTCGCAAGCCATTCCATTATTGGTCCTGTTGTCGGAACATGGGGATCTCCAGTACCCACTGAAAATCTCATAGAATCACACAGTTGGAAAAGACCTTTAAGATCATCAAGTCCAACCATTCCTGCCCTATGCTAAACCATACCCCTGAGCACCTCATCTACCTGTCTGTTAAACACATCCAGGGATGGTGACTCAACCCGCTCCCGGGGCAACCTGTTCCAGGTAAACAGTTCTCCATGGCTATCCTCCACAAACTGGCACAGTAAAACAGTAAAGCCAGTACGTTGCACTAGTAGGCACTTTCTTATCCGTACCTGTTTTTCAATGTTTGGTTTGCTGATCTGTACAGTCTGAGGTCCAGCGAGCCTGGTACCTGGTGCTGCTATCACGATGCTGGTGAGCTGTGCCATAGGGAAGGTTTTGGCGATGGTTGCTGTCTGCCCGTTAACTACACGAACTGGATGTATGGAGTTCTGAGAGTTGGGTAAAGAGGTGGGTGTGAACTTTGTTGTCAACATCACAGGCCTCTGGATAAGCTGAGGAGCTGCAAGCATTGGAGGAGGTGCTGGAGCAATAGGAATGTTATTCTGGGCAACTGGTTTTGGACGAACCTACACCAAAAAACAAAAACAAAGAAAGAGAAGAAGACAAATTTGCCTATCAGTATTTCAAATGAACTTTTTAACTAAGTTTTTCAATTGAGCCTGTATAATCTGCAGAAGGTTGCTTGATTTTTTTATAGAATGTCATTTTTAGCATAGTGTCCTAAGTACGTATGAGAAGGAAAAGCTGCATTTTCAAGCCTACTCGCATAGAGCCCATTTCCAACATTTGCATTTGCAGTCGCTGTCCCTGCAGCGGTGTTCAGATGCACAGGCACCTTGTGTGTTCATTGCCAAGTGCCTTATCTGTATCTACATCAACATAGTGGTTTGGCAAGCCAAAAAATGCAGGCACAGCTGAGGCTCTTGTGTTCAAAGTGTGTCTCAGGACTGAGCCTCCAAGAAATCATGAACAGTTGATTGTGCCCTGAAAGAAGTAAGTTAAATTTTCACCAAATCCCTGTTACCTCTGTCAAATCCATATAGTTTTTAGACACCTGCACAACCAATCTTGCTAAGCAAAAAAAAATGGTCAGGATTACACAGGAATCCCTTCTTGAAAGTGCCAAAGCGTACAGGTAAATGCAGTCATTAGTCTTTTCTTCTTTCACATGAAAGAAAAGAGCCACGAGAATCTTCCAATCTTTCACCACCAACACTTGCTTCTTGCCCGCTGTTAAGTTTGTAACATCATTTCAGAGCACAGAAGTAGAATGTCTCTGAAAATAAAGTCTTTTTCTTTGTTTAATTTCTCCTCTGCTATCCACCTTTAATCTCCATAATGCATTTTATCATGGAAAACTAGGTCACATTCCAACAGATCTCCCCATCCCCAAATCTTAATCAGATACCAGCCTAAACTTTCTTTTTATCTTTTGTAGAAGATGTAGACTTTCATTCACAGCGCCATGTATTTCTTACAAATGAAATAGTTCCTCCAAGATGTTTGTTTAAATGAAGCAGCAATCAGTGTCTTTCCCAAACCATGAAAAAAGAGCAAGCCACAAGTTTTCCCACTCAGCTGCACAGCGAGGTCACACTGTGGTGATACAGAAACACTTGGGAACTCGCTATTTTTCCTTTTTTGCTCAGAAGCAGCAAACAACAATTAGAGCAATTTAAGGCCTCTGGGAGATGCTTCGATTTTGCTGACACCGGTTCCATGGGTTCATTTCATTTGATGAAAATACGATCATATATATGATCATCAAATGCAAATTTTGTGATCACAGACTTGTGCAGGCTGGGAGGCAGCTCAGGAGGTCTCTAATATGACCCCCTGCTCAGAGCAGAGCCAACACTACATGCAGACCAGGTTGCTCAGGGCTTTGTCCAGATAGGTCTTGTAAAACTCCAATGGAGTTTCCACAACATCTCTGGGAAGCCTCTTCCACTACTAACTGTCCTTAAATAGAGAATTGTTTCTTTATATGCAGTCTAAACTTTCTCTGTTCCAATTTATCGTTATTGTCTGTAATTCTCATGCCAAGCACCTATGCCTCCATCTTTTTGTTAATGTCCTTGCTGATGTTGGAAATAAGGCTGCTGTTAGGGTGCCCCCAAAACCTTTTCTCCAAACTGAACAAGCCCAGATCCCACAGCCTTCCCTTGCAAGTCATATTTTCCTGCCTCCCAGCTATATTAGTAGCCTCCTTTCCCTGGATTCATTCAAATTTATCACCTTATTTCTGGTACCAGAGGGTACAAAACTGTATGCTGTATACCAGATCCAGTTCTACAGTTGCTGAGGAAAGGCAGATAATCTCCTTTAATCTACTGGCTGTGGTCCTGTTGGTACGGCCCACAGTGCTGCTGGGCTTCTTTGCTGCCAGGGCACACTGCTAGTTGCTTGACCAGTGTACACCCACACCTTTTAAGCAGCGCACCTTCCGAACCAGATGGTCCCCAGCCTGTACCTACCCTGGGGCTTAGTCCATCCCAGGTGCAAGACTTCGCCTTCTTCCTGCTGAATCTCAGAGGGTTCCTGCTGGCCCACTCTCCAGTCATGTCTAGGTCCTTCTGACTGCCTTCAAGAGTTAACAACTGCACCCTCAAATTTGGCATCACCTGATGAGGGTGAACCGTCTCCTCCACCACGTCACCAATAAAGACTGACAAAAATGATGCTCATAGAGAATATCTCCTATCTATGCTACAGTCAAGTTCCTCCTTCTATTGCTTGTTCTTTGTGCACTCACCTGTGGAAGAAAATTTGGACGAGGAGTGAGTCTGGGAGGAGGGATGAACTGCGGCACTTTTATGGGCTGAGGCGTAGCCTGAACCTGCTATAAGAATGCAAGAGAGTTCAGCAAGAGGAAAAGAGCTTTGAAGTTGTTTGTCAAAATCAACATCTCAAATGTATTTCCAGACCTGATGTTCCTAGTTTTCCACTCTAAATAATTTTTCATGGTAACAGGCTCTTCATAAGAAATTTATTAAAGACAGAGCTAATCTTAATATCCAGTTCCTACACACCCCACTTCATGGACTGAAAGTATCTTTCCTTTTAGTACAACTGTACTAACTACTGTGCTCTGCAGCCTAAAACCATTTCATCTGAAGATAATGAAAACACCTATTTGTTTTACTAGTTACACATCTCATCAATTGTAATAGCTGTACAACGGAGAGCAGACAGTAAGAGACTTTGATGTGCAGCTATACGAACCACTGTCCCCTCACTGAATGGCACACAGGAGGAAAGAACACCTTCGCAAAGAGAAAGGATCTAGAATTTACAACTTTGAGCAACAGTAATGACACTGTGAGGAGCTCTAAATACACAACTTGAAATTTTCAAAAGTAACCCATTAATTTGAAACAATTAAGCTCTGATTTTAAGGCATCCTATGTACTTCCTTGTCTGCCGGAAATCAGTTGGATGGAGCTGCCACATGATAAACTTGCAACAGCTCTACCAGCTACCCTGAGTACTTGGCGAGACTCTGACATTAATGTCCACAGTAGTTTCCACCCTTCTGCACTTCTATCCACCCACAGAAGATTGCAATTTATTTCAAAAAGGTCTTGTACTGATTATTTAATGTTTGGTAAAATATTCTGAGATCTTTCATGAAATTTGCTAAAGGAACACAAATCATAGAGAGTTATTAAAACAGAATCACACCCCCAAACCTAAGTGAGTTATTCAGCAAAGAAATGAAGCACAGACACAAAGGACAGGTGAGAGTGGTGCAAGGGATGATGTGGGAAGAGAGAATAGTAGAAAAAAACCTCCACTCTCCTCTATTGATTGCAAATAAATGCCTCATTGGGGAGCAAAATTACTTCCATTTGCATTATTAAGCTGTATTTTTAAATAAAGTGGTGAAGCCCTAACCTTTACTCCAGAAGTAAAATTTCCCTGTTATAATGCTATACGATGCCAGGTTTCCAGACTAAGAAGTCTGTATAACCCAATACTAAACATTGGTTCTTTTATTTCTAGGTAGCTAACTATTCTGGAAAAGACTCTGTGATGTAACCAAAGCACTTTCTAAAACCTATGCTTAATGAAACAGCGTCTGTGCATGAAAAAGTGGTGATCAAAGACATGGCAGTGGGCAGAGTTAAGTGACGTGCGTAATACTAGCGGCTTCATCATGCGAAGGGAACAAGAGAGATTAGCTCAAAAAAATTCAAGATGAAACCCCAAACCTATCACATGAGGAAAGTCTGACATCTCCTTTGCCAAAGAAAAGGGCAGAAATTCTGCAGGACACAGCCACAGAGATTAGGTAGGGGCGAAACAGTAATCTCTTCCCCATGACTAACAATTACTAACAGGGGCAGCTTTACGCAGAGGTGATGATAGCACTGTTTTAGTTCTATAAAGCACAAGAGTAATAACAACCCACGTAGATCGTAACTGCTTTTCTCTTAGGCTATCGTTTTAAAACCATCCACTAGTGAAGACTCATGACATGTCCCCATCACTCTTCTTTCTCTGCAAAAACCTGACCCCTAACCCTTTCCCCCTCCCCCCAATAGCCCTCTTGTAAACTGAACCCACACATATCTGCAGGGCAAACACACAAAATGCTTACCAAAGTTACTGTGTTTTTTGCCACTATTTGGACTGCCTCAGCTCCTGGCCCAGTGACCTTATTTGTTGTCTGGAGGTTGACTGGTGCATTCTGCGCATCAGTGCTGAGGACTGCTTTCTGATTGTTGTTGATAGCAGTAACCATGGCAATGGTAGGTCTCTGACCCACAACAGAGGCAGGCATGGTCGCAGTTGCTGCTTTCAAGACGAGAGGTAGTGTCTTAGTGGTGATCATAGAAGCTGTAGTTACAGTTTTCTAAGGGAAACAGAAAATACACTGTAAGAGACAGAGACACGTCGTATCAGACAGGACGTGGGTTGGTTAGTCAGAAACAATAGACAGTAAGAGAAAGAAAAGGCAGCACTGAGTCTTGTCTACCTGCTGTTCACGCAAGCACGTTATCTAACGCCTCTGAAAACCAGATAGCTAGGAAGGATTTTCACTGGGACACCCAATGCATCTAATGTAATAATCATCTGCAGCACTACGGATCGATTCAAACCAAATTCCCAAGAAAATGGCAATCAACTGTTAGCGGTGTATGCATTTCTGTGTCTCTGAGTTTCATATTCCTTCCAAATACACACTGTCAGTATCAAACCTACAAGGTGGGAGGCTTATGAAATGCACCAGCAGACTAGCTTCTCACCAATTAAATCTCAAATCTGGAAATGAAAACTTTACTTACAGAGGTGCTCACCATCAGAGGAAGAGGAAATAGCATTCATAAATTGGTTTCTTTAAGAATAAAAGTGCATTCTGATTTCAGGTATCCCAAATTTCAGCTTTTGCCATGCATGCAGTTACTTAGCCTTTAACTGCCTTTCCTAAGAGTATCAGCAGGGTTCTCCCGAAGTTCTAAGAGCTGGCTGTTTGTCTGTCCAGCTACAGGAAACTAAGTTTAACTTCTGTGGAACTTCTGTTTCAGAACATAAATGTGAGCCCATGACTGCTCTCGGCCTGTGTTGAAGAGAGTGGCTTCGAATCACTTCATGTCAGCATTTTATCTGAAACACCTGAACGTGCTACGTCCATAAACCCCAAAGTTAAAGCAACTATCATCTGTAGTTTGGTTTTAGAACGTACTGACTTTGGAGACGCTAAGGGAAACAGCCAATTACAAATCTCATTCAAAAAGCAACGAGGCAAGAGACTCTCATATAAAACCAGAACACAATGTGCACAGAAAACTCGTGACAAGTGACACTCAACAGAATGGCAAGCGAGCTTATTTCTTGTAACTTCGGTGCAAAAAGCCCACGATACCAATGGCGCTGCATCTTCAAAACAGCTGCTGGTGTGATCAAATGCTCTTACTATGAAATAACAACTGTTCCCCCTGATGTCAGCACTAGGCTCTGCGGCAGGAATAAATGGAGAACCTGGGATCAAGAAGTCTTTTTTTGTGTTCTGAACATGCCTTGTTTAGACTGCTTGATTTTAATCCCACACGACCTTTCTCTTCTTTCTAATAAAGTATGATACATGTATTTCCAGTTGTATTCTTCAGTATTTCCAGCAGTATTATTTCCTTAAATAAAAATGCCGTTTACATTCACACCTCTTAATTCCCTAAAGCTTAAACTACATGCCCCTAACTGCCAGTAACGCACGAGTGTGTCAATTTTATAATTTGTATAAAATCCAGACGTAATTATTCTTTGTTGCAACACAAACAATTCCCTTAACTTTTTATCCAAGAATCAAGAACTTATTCACCTCTGCTCCACCTTCTCCAAAGCAAGAGACTCCACTCCTCCAAACAAGAACATTATTCAAGCTTTTCCAGCGAGATGTAACATGGCATCCTTTTCACAGGCATTACATTCACCCATAAACATTTTAAATAAAAGTCTAATGGATCATGTAATACAAGACTGCGTCTCTTTCACGGGGTTCTAGGAAGCCTGTAAGTACTAAGAGTGGAGTTTCAGGCAGCAGATCACAGAGCTTGAGTAATGCTGAGCATTAATTACCTTGGTTATTCTAAAAGTTTTCAACGCATTAATTTATACTTCCAGCGGCATTCATAGTAAGTCTGCACTATTTCCCCTAACAGCACTGCAATAATATGACCTTTTAGCAGGCTTGCTGCTTTATGAAAATTTAAAACTCCCTTCTCACTGGACTATAGTATGTTAAAATGTCACTATTAAGGCAGCGATACACACAAATATATATATATATATATATACACACAGATCCCAGCCTTGATTCCTAAACCAAATTACTCTGAAAATAACCACTGAAAGCATTCTTTTTAATGGCACAGCCTTGAAAATGTATTATTTACAAAAGTAGGTACAAAAAAAAATTTTAGAGACAAAACATTTGACTTTTCTTTGCTGAAAAGATTGAGGGGCAACAGGATAAGAAGCACAACCTTAGATGCTAAATGTGTGAGAAGCAAACGAGCTTACCTCAGAATTATACCAACATAAAACCAGAAGAGTGTAAAGGATTAAAGCTCGTGTATTTATTCGAAGGAGAGGACAACCTGCCTTTCCGAGTATCAATGAGAGAAGGGTGTAGCAGTTTTTGCACTGTTTCACTAGAGGGCTCTTTAACTTTGAACAAAACCTCAATTTTTACAACCCAAGAGATGACCTGGAAGTTAATGCATGAATGCGAAGCGTGGAATACAGAGAAAGACATGAAACTGCTTTTGCAGCCACATTTTCTGACTGAAAATGAGAGACTGGTGATATAGCAAAGAGCAGTCCACTGTTTGCCTGTAAATAGTTTAGGTCACAGTAATATTTATTTCTTTGTTCTGTTTTAGCTTTGATATTGACATTGCTGCTCAGACATGTCTTTTCCTCAGTTAAGTTTGCTACATTTCTTCAATATTCTCTTCTCAAAAATACAATTGCTGAAGCCACACAACTATGTTTTTAGAGTTCATCTGAAACAACTTGCTGAGGTAATGAGAGAACTAACAGCCCAACCACTTCTCCCTCCTCTACTTCCAGGAAAAGGGAAGATAAGAATCAAAGCTATAGTGATGATTCATCGCAACGTGCACTAAGTAAACTTCATGGGTGAATTCTGCCATCTGCCTATCCAAGTAAACACGAGCTGCTGAGACTGCATGAACAGGAAAAAAGACCTCACATATGCTTCTTTTTACAAACACCTCCCTGCACTTAGTAGCTGTTTTAGCATCACGATTTGGGGATTCTAAAGTATTTGAACAGGAGAAACCTGGAATCCCCCCTCCGTAGAAGCAGGCCACTTTCCCTGGGGAATCTGGGATTACGCCTCTAGTTCTGTATACCGTACAGAACGTCAGTGAGCCTTCACAAGCAAGACACTGCTTTCTAAAACTCGAGCTTTGCAATTAACACTGCACACTTTTAGACAAATCCCTGCAAACACAGGTAAGTACTATTTGATATGAGTTACATCTGTTTAATAAGAGCCAAGCAGAAAGAAGACAGAACTCTTTTCTTACATTTTGTTCACAGATTCAATGAGGACTCTGTCAGTCTTTTAAAATTATTTTTATTTTTTAATCATACACCTCATACTGTGCATGTGAAGTCTTCATTGTTTCTTGAGACCTACTGAGTATGGGCAATCACTCATGCACCTATGGAAAAGAGAGGTTCCTTTCAATCAATCGTAGAATCACAGAATATACCGAGTTAGAAGGGACCCATAAGGATCATTGAGTCCAACTCCTAAACTTTCATTGATTTTTATGGAAGGCAATACTGCCACCCTTCTTTTCAGGGAGGTTATGATTTCACTTTTAAACACCACATTCGTTTTCTTACTCAGGGGGTTAGTGCCAAAAAAAAATCCACACGACCAGTAAGCGCATATGCATGGAGAGAGAAATCCATATCAGTACACTATTGGGCATAACCCAAAGTTTGTCATTTTCTCTTTCCTTTGACTTTTTTTTTCCCCAGTGAACTTCTGCTTTAGCAAGGAAAAGAATTCTTGGAGAGGTGTTTACCTGTGATCCGATCACGTTTGGAGAAGGTGCAGTAGACTGCTGCTGCTGTTGATGGTGATGTTGCTGTAGCTGTTGTAGTGGTTGTGGCTGTGGTGTCTGTAGTTTGTTTTCCGACTGTGCCAAGGGCTGTATTTGAAACTTACTGTCTGGCTGTTCTTGTTTCACTATCAAATTCTTTCGAAGCTGTTCCACCACTCTTTTCTACCAGATAAACAAAAACATAAAGAGAAATTAGGACAGCTATTTAGCTGCAGATATTAAAGAAGATAGTAACACCCAAAGTTACATTTGTTTAGTGTAAATAAAGAACTGCTCAGGAGAGCTCAGTCGGATTTCTATTTTTAGAATTTTAAATATCGATGTTATCTAATGGGCACAGTGTCAAACTAGGCCACAGAGGAGTTCCACTGCCCAGCACAGTCACCTTGCTGTCCTTGCAGAAACCCACTCACCAAAATCCATCCCATTCACAAACCACTGCAAGGCCTCATGAACCTAAATGTACTTGAAACCGGTTAGCATTTAGATCCCAAAGTTTCTCTCTCCATCAAACATGCACCATTCCTACAAAGTGACAAAAAAGGACTTCAGGTGGAAGCCTCAAGGCTGACTTCAAGGCAATAAGGATGCTATTCTGTACCAGGCACTAAAACTGAGTGGAGAGACAGTCAGTTTGAGTGAGAAGTGGTGAACAGGGAGGCTATGGATGTGTAGTCATCCTGTTCAGCATTATTGTCATCTGAAAGAAGATCATATAGGGCTACGTTGGAAGGAAGTTGCACAGACTTATTGCTCTCAGCTCAAAAGGCTTCCAATTACATTATAGCTCCTATGGGTCTGAAATGATTTAAAAGAGAAGTTTCTTCTCCTGGTAGCATGTTGTCAACAGACCTAAGAGAAGACCAGGTGATGTGCAGGATAAGTAACCATGTCACCACATGGGCAATAAGGGCTCATAATTTGTTCCTATTATGCTTTACTGTAACAAGGGTGAAAACACCATGAGGTTCTCTGCAGGCACGACAGAAAGCAGGCATTTTTTCCTACACTCCAAACACTCTCATATTAGGATAGCTTTAAAAAGATTTATACATATACTTAGGCTCCCTTGATCAAGAGCATACGTGTACTCCAAAACAGTTATACAACAAGGCTGGATTTGGAGGAGGGCAATAAGGTCAACAGACGTGGTAAGGGCTCAACTGAGAAAGCTCTAATGGAAAGAGAAGTGGTCAGGAAACCTCTACCAGAGCCGGGTGCTGACAGAGTGGGCTGCCTGAAGCAGTTCCACTTACACAGAAAGGAAAAAAAAACCCACTCTGACAATATCAATTTTGTTTTGTTTGTTTGAACCACTAGTATTCAGACACAGCAGAAAACTGAGATGGAATTAAAAAAAAATAAATCCAGGTATTTACAACTAACTGAAACAATTTTTTCCCTCACATTTTTTTCACCCAGGATTGTGAATTTCTGAGCTAACACGAAACAGCTGTTCTTTGCGTCATTCTGATTGATGTACTTGGGACTTTTGATTCTGAGTATCTTGCTTATGAGAAGTTAAAATGATGCTGTGCCTCACACGTTGAAGGTGCACCTCTAGTCCAGAAGAGGGTAAGAAAAGGTCCCAAACTGGCAGATTTGAGAACAGGAATTTTTAAAAGTCAAATAAAGCACATAATCGAATAAAAAACCCACCATAAGGTCCAAAGGCATGAGCTCACATGACTGACCTCTTTGCAAAAGTATGAATTCAGAGACTCAGAGGTGTACAGAAGGAGGACCACCTGGCTTCTACAAACCCCCATCCCCGACTGGAGACAGAGCAGGCTCCAGCGCTGAGGACAAGAGGAACACAGGCCCAACCTCACAGGAAATTCAGGGAGTCAGTAATGGATGGCAGTATGAAAGAACTATTTTACACTGCATCCAGAAAAGCACTTAAAAGCTGTCAAAGCCTAAAAGCTGTAAATTGTTTATTCCATTCTAGAACAAGTGGCAAATAATAGGAGCGTAGAAGGTATTTTTCTGACTCAGATATTTTACATCGTTTTAAATAGTCTGTGTCTGCAGCTCGCGCGTACACGTAATACCTGAACAATCAGTTAAAGTTGCTTTCTGAAGATACCAACTGCGTAGATGTGCAAAGTGCTGTGTCAGCAAGCTGACACAAGAGCTGAAAAACCATTTCCAGAGCATAACCCAACATCGAGGAGAGGAGAACAGAGCAAAGCAGGAGAGGAGTATAACGCAACATGCCTATGGAATACCTACCAAAAAATGGACTGCGCATACACTGCAGAGGAGGCTAAAGAATCACCGTACCCAGCCTGAACAGGAAGGGAGGTTTTGTCTTCTGCAGCTGCCCATACGAAATTCAGTGATAGTGGTGCTCTGCTACTCACTCCCTAACTCAGGAGGAAATCGGCAGCAATGGCCCCAGAATTCCTTGCTATCTTGTTCTTTACAATGGGAGAAAACATGAGGGAAAATATTTTCTAAAGAAAAAAACAAAAAAGTGTGAGGAGCGGGAGTGGCAGGCTGGCAGACTCCTCTGCTGTACACCAAGGCAGGGCGAGAGCCATCAAGGGCTCAAGGACTGGAGCAGGAGTGAGGAGGAACGAGGTGAGTCACATCACATTCACAAGCCGCCTGTTCCTCCACACCCCTCTCTCCGCCCACCCCGCCCCCGCCTCNAAAAACAGGAGCAGAACACAACTTTGATTAGTACCTCGTGCAAAAACTAAGGCTCAGTGTTTTTGGGACAAGATGGATAATGTGAGTGGAAAAACGCCGTTGCACAGTCTATGCTAGCCTGTTAGAAGCTGTCGAGAGCTGCCTGGCAGCAGCGGATCCTGCCATCCATATCCATTATGCAGATATTAAATTGGAAGAAACATCTAATGCTTTTAAGATTCAGAGAGTAAAACCAAAGTTCGCAGAGCATGCCAATTGCTTACGCAGTTTATTAAGCTGCTTCTACCAACTGTCAGTAAAAATACCACTCAAACTCTAGCAATAATTTTACTACCTGCAAGGCTGTTGGGATTATCTGCTTGTTAGTACTCATACAGAGGGACTCTGAACAATATATTCTAAAACTACTTTGCTTCATTAGCAAAACTAGATGGGACTCTCAGGGTTGCACCTACACAGGAACTAAGAGCAGACCTACGCCCATTTTCAGCACTACTCTCCGCTGTGTCCTCCCCTGCACAGTCTCAGCCCACGCTGTCACCCTAAGGCTCCTCCACAGCATCCTGCTGGAACCGCTGCTCTGCAAGGCCCCAGCATGCCTGTCTGCAGCAACAGAAACGTGGGATTAAACAAGAGGGCAGTATGAAAGAATCCTCTTTTCTGCTGGCAGACTTGAGACTTCATTAAACCCGTATGTTAAAATTGTTCTTGAGTTATTCAACTGTTAATAAGTTTTTAAGGCAGCTTGTGCTGCAGAAAGGACAGTCCATATGACTGAGGTGTGTCATAGCTGGTATAAACTCCTAGCTGCGTGCCTGAGGGCCAGGAAGACTGAGGTTATCTGGAAGTACCCCAGAACTCTCAAGAAATATTCCTAATTCTTTAAATGCAGTCATTGCCATTTATTCTTCCCACTCTTAAGAATATTTAATTACGTTCTTACCAACAAACTCACAATTTTAAGTTGAGATTAATTCAGACATAAATGCATCACCACAAACACAAAGTGATAGTTTTCTGCGTGAAAGAAACTAACCATCACACCCCTTCTTTTGAACTGGAACTGCTGGCCCTCTGCAACGGTCACTATCGGACCTCCGTCGAACAGTGCCCCGTAAGCATACTACATTATCTTATGGCTCCTGCTGCCTTGACATCTTCATTGCTGATCTCATCAAGAGCTTCACATCACTGAGCTCAGAGAGCTCCAAACATCATATATGATCCTTTCTTAAAGGTAATAACCGTAATCAATATTGTGACATTTAGCGAAACCATTTTCTTGTCCGTGCCACAGGCCAGACCCTAACACGGCATTAGAAGAATATTACAGTTTGATTAAGCAGAAAATCTAGCCCTTCATCTTGTTGGCCATAGATCTATGCCAAAAGGTGTCTTCTCTGTGGTCATATAAAAAAAACTATGAGGAGTATGTTGCTGTAAGATAAGGGAAGTCCTTGGAGCAAACTTTATACTTAGACCTTACTAAGCTTTATGTTATTAATTAAGCATTATTTCAATTTTAATCAATGGATAAGTAATAGTGACACATTTCATCTTCAGCAAGGAAACATGTTCAGAAAAGCACCAATATGCGGAAGAACTTTTTCACAGTGAGGGTGACAGAGCCCTGGGACAGGCTGCCCAGGGCGGTACGGAGTCTCCTCTGGAGATATTCAAGACCCGTCTGGACGCCTCCCTGTGCAACCTGTCCTAGGGAACCTGTTTTGGCAGGGGGGTTGGACTCAATGATCTTTGACGTCCCTTCCAAGCCCTACAATTCCATGATTCTGTGATCTAACAAATATGCCTGGTTTTAAACTTTAAAAAAAAAAAACTATAAAAATTAAAACATAAAAATCTTCTACAAATGAGAGATAAAAGTACTAACCAGCAATGCACGCCTTTTACATCACAAACCCGAAGCTGATGCGCTTTGAATTGCTCAACTCCCTGATAGTGACCCGCTTTCCTGCTCCAACAATTCCAGGAAGTCAGCTATTAGGGAGCTGCAGTTACCTGTTCACTGCACCGACCAAGACATGGTCTCTGGGATATAAAAGTTGCCAACTGCTGCGAATGAAATGGTAAAAGCAAGTACTGATTTGAAATAAGCTGCAGCTTGGGAGTGGGGACACTGGAGGGAATGTCACTGATCTGCAATCTGCTTTTCCAGCCTCCCTCCCCTCTCCATGCCAGCCCCATCCCCTGCCGCTACCCAAAGAGAGGCAAAGTACCTCTGCTTTTCGACAAAAGAGAGGTACCAGAACTTCTGTGGCAGAAAGAAGTGAAAAGATTTTGGAGCCCTATCACAGTTAGTGTCTAACCTTGAGAGAGGGTGCATTTTAGGAGTGGGATTTGGGAGTCGAAAGACTACAAGCAATGAGGATAATAGTACATTCAGCTGCTGCTTTAAGATAGTATCTAAAATTTAAAATTGTGAAATCCAATTATAGACATTGATGACGCAGAATCTACACCAGTGAGAAAAAAAGCTGTTGTACAAAATACTTGACTTTAATTCCATTGAAAGAATTATCAAAGGACTCCAGAAATATTTCCAGCTATTTCTGTGGTTATCCTGTATTTTTAAGGAATTTTGCACTTCGGTCTGTGCTTGAATCATACCCACATCATCTTATCAACAACAACAAAAAAATCTAAACCATTGAAATCAGAGAGAATTTTATTCCAAGAAAAAAAAAGCATGGTATAATTTCCTACTTCTTAAGGGTGATCAAACTGGCACCTCTATCTTTCAGTCAAAAAGACTCTCCAAGGAGAGGGGTGTTTGTCTGCTTGAAGGGGAACATAGTAGTGGGAGATGACCTCCACCTCAGACCTGAATGCCTCACTGGGCACGATTACCAAAACGTGCACTGTTTTTTTTATGGTTTAAAAATTTATTATTTTGGTTTTTAAGCTTTTGTTAAGTACCCAGGTGTCTTAACCATACCCAGTTGACTGCACTGCCAGAAATCCAGGAGCTGCCCCAAAGCTCACGTGTTGCATACAGCCCACGGGAAACATGGCTGAAAGCTGCACAAAGACACAGGGCCTTCTCCCTTCTCCCGCATCGCTAAGAGGGATTGCAGAGCATCCTGGGGGAAGGGAATGTTTCTCCTCCCTCTGCTGTGACGGTGAAAGGGATAAACCAAGCGATACACTTACAGTGAACACTGGAGATGGCCCGTACTGTTAATTTTGGTAGGCCCTAAACTTACAAGCTATCTTTGCACTCCTGCTACCTTTAATACAATCACTGAGTACAGCACAGGTTACCTTGTGTAAAACGGAATTTAAATGCATCGTCACTCTGTAAAAACCCAATCTGGCATTTTGCCAGCTAAATATTGGGATATAGCACCAGCATGGTGCGAAAAGTACTTCTGTTGTTAAAAATGCTGGTAAAGTCTTCATTATATTAGTCTTCATTATATTTTAGACCATTTCAACTATCACGGGTGTGATTCTGAAACAAGTGTACAGCTTACACACAAACACACATACTCCGAAAAAAACCATGGGATTTTTCCTTTACGATAGAGAAACACTACTCCAAGTAGCTAGAAATCATTCAGAAGTGAATTATATACATTCTGGAAATAATGTTCATTCTTTCATTCTTAACAGGGGAGAATGCTTATCATTTTTTATTTTCTTTTAAAATATCACTAGAATTATAAATGAAAATGACCCAAAAAAGCTGCTGTGCCATTCTGCTTTATATGACTTCTTGATTGCTTTATTTTCAGTACTGCGCCTTTTACCGTTTGCAGCACCACAAGACCAATTAATTTTTGGAAGGGAATGTTGCACCATAAAATGCCTTATGCATCGCTGTCTGCCCGCTTGAGAATTTTTACTCTTGCACAACGTAGGAAACAGGGAGTGAAGGAGTAGGTGCAGCACACACACATTTTCCTACAGCTTAGATAGCAAGCAAACAGAGTATTTACCTTCTTATGCCTGTACTTATGTTAGCAGAAAGAAACTTGCAAGAACAGCTACAATAATTAAACAATGAAACAATTAACGAATGGAGAATTAAATGTATGACAACAGGCAAATCAGAACAGGAAAAACAGTTAAGTGCAGTACTTTGAATGTAATTAAGGAGGAATGGAATGAAAGGAATGAAATTTCTTTTTTTAAATTTGACAAGGTTTGTTTTTGTTTAGATTTTCCTGCTTCCCAGAAATGTTCCCAAATACAAACTGGTAAAAGGATGTGGGGATCACCTCAAGATGAAAAGGCTGAAGAAACGAAAAACTTAAACTGCTGACTACCACGGAAAATTTTATCTCACCCATCTCTGTATTGTTCTATCCCCATTTGTCTGTTTCAGGGAAAAAAAAAATCTCATTAGGGAAAAGAAAAAGGCAGGTAGGTTGTGCAGAAATGAAACAAGGGTTCTTTTGTACTTCAACATAAAGTATGTTTCTATGATCTCTAACTGAACCTAGCTTTCCAGAAGTGTATAATGTGGCCTTGTAAAATCTGCCATGGACCAAAGATTGGGATATAAAATCTCAGCACAGAAAAATACCCTGGATTATTATTCCTATGCAGGAGAACACACAGGAACAACCACCCCCATGGGAAAGCAATTCACAACTATACAGGGTAGCTAGTTGCCTAAGCTAAACCCCTCTGCCAGGGATATCCTGTTGCTTCTCTGACCTCTGGTTTACCTCATAATGTGACATCCTTTAAACGGAATTTGTCTGAATTAAGCAAACACAGTAAAGCAATTTAAATTAGCAAAGTTACTTTTATGTTTTAGAAATAATCAACCTAAACAGAAGTATACTTTCTAACCTAGCAACTCCTCGCGTTTTTGAGTAACCCAAACAGGAAGAGCAGTCATCAGGTAATTCCACAGCGTGCTGCCACACAGTAACACGGTGCCTTAGCTAAAACTGAATCAGCTTCAGCAGGATTCCTGAGCTTCCGACAGCTATTCCCACTAGTTTTACTTCACCACAGAATGCCAACTTGTTATTTTGTGAACAGAAAGATTTGGATGCTCAAACGACATTGTACAACCACCCGATGACTGCTCTGATGTTGTTAACAGCACCTAGCATTTCATTTCTGCAGTTGCCTTGCAAACGTTGCAGACTAACAGCAGTAGACAGGCTTTTTTCCCTATGTCGTCAACCAAATACTGTTTAGCAACAATTAAATTAAAACCCATCACGTAGCAATTCGTTGTGGATCTCTGCTTCGCAGGCAGAATGAGCTATCAGAACAAAAAGTCATGGTTTCACCTCACGCGAATGAGAGATTGTCTCTTCTCCCTAAGTCATTTGAACAGTGTATGAAATACAGATGTTGTGTCCAGCTAAATACACCTGCCGTGCTTCTCTCTTTAGTTAACCAAGCATGATCAAAACAAAGAAAAATGCCTGGTTCCCAGAGAAGACATCAAATTAAATCACTGCAGAAGACCCAAACTGCTGTTCTTCAATTGTATCAAGGTTTGTGGATCAATCAACGGTGACGCCCTGAAAAAGAAAGCAATGGTTCTTCCTTAGCCTCCTGACTTAAACTGCAGGGGGAGGGTGGAATGTGTCCTCGTATTTAACTTAGCACAAAAAGTGCCTTCACTAAGTAAGGCTAAAACTGCTGAAGAACTGAAGATTTGGTGAACTTCCACCTCTCTTAAAAAACCACTCAAGAACAGGAATTTCGCCAAAAGAATGGAGAGCTAACTACTTCACAGGGGATGCGGAGCTACCGGAGACAATTCAACGAGAAACCACAAACACAGTCAAGGACCCAACACACTGCACTGTGCAACGGCGAGGCTCACTGGGGCTCAGCATACCTAGCCTATTGAGAGGTGACTTCTCACTGGGTATAGATGGGAGGGATTTTAGGTACTCTGAGAAATGTAAAATAATGATTCTGCGGCCGCAAGTTGAAGGTAGACAAACATAACCTTGAAATATGATGCAGAGATGGTTAAATGCTGGAATGCTAATAGGAGTGGTAACAGCCTACCATGATTTGAAGCCTTTAGGAGAAGGTTATCTAGCTTTCTAAAGGAAATGCTTCACTGAGCTTTTGTAGGAGATTGTACAGTACGCACAAGGGGGAGAGGGCTCTGCAACATGGGATGCCTCTGCTCGTTCCTGTCCCTTACCAGGGACAGTACAAATACCAGCATGCTTCTCCAGCACTGCAACTCCACACAGACAGCCTCACTCTTCAGAGTAAGAACATGTCCAGAGGCGCAACCGACCAGATATATCAAGATTGTTTTTTGACCTTCCTCTGGAACACAAGATATTGGTCACAGCTAGAGAAAATAAGCAAAGCAAGCTTACTTTCTCCCGTTGATGCCTTGTATTGTATGCCTTTTATTTACAGATTTAGATTCTTACTGATTTTCAACTTGGGATGGGGAAAAAACTTCCCCAGCCAGACTTGCTGGGATGTTTTTTACCCTTCCACTGAAAGGCAGGATGTGGGCTTCCTGCTAGGAATACCTGGGCAAATTTCCCTTCAGCAACATGCTGACATCACTAGTGCCTTCACAGTAGCTGGCAGCCCAACCCACCACCTCTTTTCTGGAAAACAAAGATGCGGAAGACAAAAGCTTACTACCCTCATAACCAAACTGTCTCGGTCTCCCTGAAGCCAGATGACATCACACAAGCATATCAGGGTAAAATATAATGATCTCTAAGTTAAAATGGTAAATCCCCTTGTCCGTTTTGGATTTGATGTGCAGTGGCTTCCCTCTACTTCCTAGATGCAAGTTCAGAACTCAAGTTTATCAATATTCTTTCACAGAAAGAAACCCAACAACTGCGTGCTATGTAAAAGACAACATTTTACGAACACAGTGGTTTTCAACAGATAGACATTGTACTTAATTAACACAGTCTGGCTTTAGTATCTAATCTCAAATTACACATCTAAATGTCAAATTTCAGTTAGTTCTTGGGACATACACCACAGGATCTGTTCTTGTCTTGCCAGACCTCTTTTCTACAAAGAATGAATTCCTTACTATCAAAATGCTTTTGGAAAGTGCCATCATGGAACACAAAGATCTTGATCTTCCTGGTTTTGATGGATACACCTCAAAGGAGCTATATTTGAGTCTTATTATATCAATATATGGACAACGTCCAGCATGAAAAAAAGTACTAACAGAGACCACATAAGAGAATGTAAACACTCCTATCCATAAGTTCCTACACCTTCTTCACAGTGTGCTTGCTTGTTTGACAGCTATACCATCATAATTTTAGACTGTTAAACCTCTGCTCTAGGGTTTAGAAAAGATCAGAGCACTTGTCACTCTCAGAGCAGGTAGAGTGAGATAGAGTGGTTGAGCAGTTCATTTTTCTTTCTAATTACACTCCATTAACCTTCCACATGAGAGCTCCCCTGCGCTTTCATACCAGCAGCACCAACTGGCTGTATTTGATAAGGCTCAGCAGACTGCAAGACCAGCACGTGTAACTGAAGGAACACTCCAACGCCGCAGACTTAGCAGAGGCTGGTCTGGAGCTCTGTTCGCGACCAGCAGTCATGTTCAGCTAAATTATACACAGATGGACACCAGCCTCACCCTACCCACTTCCGCCACAACTCTACTCCCTGAACTTCATAGCTACGTGATCCAGCATTTGAAAGCTGAATGCAGAACTAGGGAATTATTCACTATAGGGAACTGAACAGTTCCCAGGCTTTCACCTCACTGCAGAGACCTGCCAAGAGAAACGCATTTAGAGCATTAAAGCATGCAGGGCAATAGAAATGAAGTTGTCATTACATTATAATTAGATCATGTTAGTGTATGCAACCGGAGTACAGAGAAGGAAAATTACTTTTCAAATTTAAATCTTTTTAAAATGCACTTTCAGTATCTGGGGTTGTTTGTTGTATGTTTTGAAGACCACACTGTAAATAAACAGCATTATATTTATCTATAACCTTCTCAACGGTGACCACATAAATGATAGGCTTTTCTAAAAAGAGAGACTTCTTCGATTAATAATGTATTCCATGGGAGTTTCAGACTCGGTGCCAGGAAAGCTATTTCCATGTGCATGAAGGTAGATTAGCATTTGTGTATACTGAGCAACAGTGTCGGCACATGCTTACACAGATAAAAGGGAAACAAATTTGGAAGGTGGGATTGTAAACAATCTGGAACAGAATCCAAATTATTTTAAAAATAAATGAAAGACTACAGAATCTGCACTTTCAAATGCCATTTTAAACTATTTGTTGGACTTTTTAACTGTTTCAGGTGATTTCACAACGTAATGCTGTACATGGAACTGGCCTATATAAGTGAGTGATGGTGATACTCTTTTTGTTATTACCTCATTATCCTTCCCCATCCCTCTCCTCTTTTTAACGTATTGTCATACATCTGCATGCATCTCCATAAATAAATAGAACTTACTTCTCTTCAATGGTAAGTTTCCCAGCCTTCAGCTAATATTTTGAAATGATCTGCTGTTTTCTATGTCCTGGTAACTTTGAAATGGCTGAAACAAAATCTGTTTGCATTAGAAGTTAATCTACGGATCTAGCACTGTGCTTGTTCAGGATGGCATAGGCATTTTATTTCAGAGACCTGGTGGATCTTGTCAGAGATCCCCTCCAGTACAAAGGAAACAGGTGGCCTATCTCTTAGAACAGAATGGTAAATGCTGCTACTGGACCCACCTAACGTACCCTGAAGAGACTTGTTTTTCAGAATGATCATTAAAGGTTCTTAAAGTGAGACCCACTTTCTAAACATAAGGAAGTAAGATTTTGGACCTCCATTCCCAAATTTTCTGAAACTTCACCTAAGGATGACAATTCAAGTCTTTACTGCAATTTAACATGTGCCATTTAAGCCTGTAATACATTACATAAATTCTGTCTTTGTGGAGTGATCTAACAGAGTGATGCCAAAACTATCAAGCTGCTGAGGTTGCCTCAGGAAAGCTGAGTAGGCAGAGGGCCACTGAGTTAGCTCTTCCCTCTAAGACAGGCCTTCTCAAAGTGCAAGCACAAGTACCTTTGTAACAATAATTCCTTGAATGAACAATGAATATTGTTGTTGGGACGTGTTTGGTATCAACCAAGACACAAGATAAATTTTGTCAGATGTAATTTCTCTACTAAAGATGATGTTCACTCCCAAACCTAATAAGTTTGAGACAAACCTGATTAGGACATTGAATAAAATTATCTAAAGCAGCCCTATCTCTTGTTTTGTAAAAATGTATCTACAGTGCTTCAATGCTGTAATGCAGGGAAATCTTGTCTGAGCTGGGACTAAAATTTGCCAGGACAGGCAGGACAGCACTGTGAAGGAAGGGAGAGCCACATTTTTGTGCAACACTTAGCTCTGACTTTTGTAAAAAAACATTTTATGTACAAGTGACCTGTACTTAATACCCCTGTAACTTTTGTTGGAGTATGTACTAGATATATGACCAAAATTTCTGGCTGCAAGCATCAAGTGTTGAAACTGCTTTCAGAACAAAGCATTGCAGAGATGCTTCCACTTCCTGGAGCGGCCAGCCACCACTGCTAACGTCTTTTGGAACGCTGCTTTCTGACAAGTGGGCCAAGCTCACCTCTGAAGAATGCAGTACTGCAGTTGATGGGACCTGGTTTTAACTCAGTGCTCAAGAAATGTGCCTCTTCAGAACTTTTCCCAAAACCTCTTCGGAAATATTTCAGAAGTATTTTGCTCAACGCTGGCTCTTAGTCTTCTTTTTACAGAAGAGCTGTCAAAAATAATGCAAGTACTTCCCTTTTTTATTATGGCAAAAAAGAATATCTCTTGAGGGTTTTGGGGACTATGAGGTGGGTGAGCAGATCTTTTAACCCAGCGCATACAAAAATACAGAGTCTGGTGAAGGACCCCTGGAACAGAATTGTTGAGGCTTTTTATATTGTTGTTGTAATAAACCTTGAAGACTAAGGGACTGTTGATACCACAAACAGAAAATTGAGAACTTTAAATAGTAGAAAAGAAGTCCAACTGGGGTATTTGGTGGGAGTATTTCTGTTAATAGTGTTTTATTCAAACTTTTAAAGACGGGCTGTAAATGTTTCAGATGTAAAATGAACACTGAAGAAGCCTTGTATGAATTTCTACAATTCTCCAAATTCTATGTCAAAGAGAGGTAATAAAAAATAAGCTCTCCTGTAATTCCTCTTTATGTGTTTTTAGGAAGAGACCAAGATTGCTTCTTTGCCTCTGCAGGCTTGTATTAGATTTAAGCAGCAAATCAACTTTTTTTGGTCAACAAAAACTACTGTATATTGTCATTAAATTACAAAGTACAAGTTCTTTTTTGAGATCATATGCTTGGCCTGCTACTTAGTGCAGAGAACACAAACTGTATTGCCAGATGAACACATTTCATGCAACAAACCGGTCTGACTAGCCAAACCTGCCTCCGGAGGTATCAGACAGCCACATCGAAACTCAGAAGTCTTATTTCATTGGCGCTTACTCTCCATTTCTTGCGTGACAATTCAGCTGTGAGTATGTTTGGAAACATTAGCTCAGAACCCACGGACTTCTAAAAGCAGCATCAGCGAGTCTCTCTCCGGTATCTCTAAAGACACCTATCACACGGGTCTCTACGAGCTGTAAATCACAAGAGTAGTTTTCCTCCCCATGCTTTCACACTGATGGATTTTTTTTTAAAGGAAACACATGTTGCGCTGTTGAGAAAGGCTGAAAGATTACAGAAACCTAGCAACCAAAACACAGGCCGTTCCAGCGAGCCATCTTGCTTTATGTCCTCAGGTCTGGTAACTTTCCTCATACCGGGATCTCTAGCTCTGTTATTAACCTGAAGAATTACCTTAAAGCTGCACTGTCTTTGTAATCAGAGCCTAATTAAAGTTTCATACGCATAATGTGTAACCTTTTAAATTTCAGCCCATAAAAACTAAGCCCTCACACAACCATCTTTCTCAGATAACCTCACAAAACAGGAATCAGAAGGGGAGTTTCAACATTAGTAGGTCGGCTCTGTGGGCTCTGAGGTGGGGGGACGACAGGACAACACGAAGATGCAGCTGAGAGAATGTTTTCCTACATAATCCCTCTGAATAAACCAAAGTGATGCTGAAATGCAGGGGTGCTTTGCGGGAAAAGCCATTCAGTGCTTCTTTCTGTTTCCTAACAAGCAGGACAGGACACTTATTCAAGAAAATAGGGCATATTTATTTGTTCGGTTTGATGAAACTATTCCTCTATTGTATTTCAACTCAAGTCAGGGCAGGATGCAAGCAGAGGAAAGCAGCTTTTAAAAGATCTATACTACACACCCACACACTTGTGTCAGTAGACACATGCGAGCATATAAGCGACTAGTGATCTAGCTTCAAAAAACAGATACACCAGAACCAAAGGTTGAGAAAATATTCACTGTTTGGAATAACAACGCCAAGGTGTGACAGGTGTTGCAGAAATACAAGAAAGTACAATGTAAAGATTTCAAGGTACAAACAGAAATAGTTAGTTTCATACAGGCAGCATTCATTAAACAGAGTAGGGTTTTCATGGTGATTGTCTGGAGGATCATGTAAATACGTTTGTATTGAAACTACACTTAATCCAAAACACTTTTATCAGCCTGCATAGGAAGACCGTCAAGCTGTCATTGATTGTGAGGAAGCTCAGAGGAAAACAAGAAACAAGCTCCAAAAAATAATACTAGGAAAAACAGAAAGGAGCATGAAGAAACAGGTTCACATGAGAAAGGCACTCGCAGACAAGGTAAAGCTGAACCAGAATGCAGTGAAGTCTGACAAGCAAGAAATAGTCCTTTCTCACAGGCAAGGCTTGCAGGAGAAAATACGGTCCTTTATCAGGGTGGCCAGGAGAAAAGGGCACACTTCTAGTCACGCAAGTCCTTTTAAAGTCCTTCCTCACCGACACATCAGCCATCTCAGAGGGATGTCTAAGGTGACTCGAGTAGCCCAGGGCATACCTGGAGATTTTTCCCCCCCCAAGGTATTGGAAATAACTTTCTCACTGAAGAAACAAAGTCCATGCTTCACATACACATATGTAAGAATGGACCAGCAAACCATGCCCAATTTAACCCTACAGACCCGCATTCTTAATTGGTTTTCCTCTGTTTCCCTGCTGGTAGGTTGCACAATCAGACCGTACACTCCGCAGGCCAAAAGCCTGGTCTGCAAATATCTTTTAAATATTTAACACATATTGTACTATGTAAATAGCAATAATTCTGTGGCCTTCTGCTGCTCTGCATTTCAAGTGTATTTATTAGGAGCTAGACAAATAACGCAGAATTATTCTGACTCTGCATTCCTTGTCTTCCTCTTCCAGTTTACCACAGCAATGAAGAAAAGAAGTGGTTTTGCTCCATCCCTTTAATGCTTTCAGCAGAGATCCTCACACCGTGGGGCTCTCCAAACTGGGGGATCCATCTTTTGCATGGGGGCAGGAACCGCTTTCCTTAATCGATGTAAAGGAGATGAGAAGCCTGCCCGCTGACCTACATTGCTCGAGAAACCGCACCAGCAGTGGAGGCTACAGAGGCAGCTGCTTTTAGGCCAGCAACAGCATGCTCAGCATGAACAGACTGTACCAAGATTTTTCTCCCACACACAAAACCCAAACTGTTCCTGTGCCCCCTTTGTGCTGACGGAGCCTGCCTCTTGGTTGATGAGCAAGTCGCTATTTAGAAAATAATTTCTCAACCTATTTTGGAAATCTGCAGTCATGTACAATTGGCTGTGCTGGTTAGTATTCAGCGGCGATTTCAAAGGCTCTTTGTCCTGGGGAGAAGATCCGACCATTCACCGGCACGCCAGCAGAACTGCTGAGTACACAGCTGGAGCGTACGTGGGGGGAAGGGAAATGGTGTATGATTTTGCGATGATGCCTATGAAATCCATACAGCTCTGAGGAACGACCACTTGGCATTTCTGCTATTTTGCAAGTGAAAAACTTCTAACACGCCTGCCAGAATTATTTGGCTGAGGTTTTTTTTCTTGTAAGAGGCTAGAGGATCAGCGCAGAGAAACGTTGAGTCACGCGGACGTGCTACATAATTGGTTCTTTCAGCCACTTGCAGTGCAAATGATTTGCAGGAACATGCTCGGCACCTCCTCACTAGTTAGCAGCCCAATCCAAGACAAATACATCAAGAAAAGATAGAGAGGAAAAAGCTGTGGACAAGATTAACCACACTAGCTCGGCTTTTTCATGATGCTCACATTTTTTCTATTACCCAGCTGCCAGATATTCAAGAGAAAACAGGGTGCACTATAACAACTGCTACAACAGGCCACAAGAGCATAAAACCAGTAAGAAACCTTTCTGTTTGGCTCTTTACAGGCCTCTCGCTTGCACTAGAAAAACGTCACTTTGATGCCCTGTTTGCATTCCATTTCCAACAACAAGGAGGAGGATGGAGGTCTCCAGTTTCTATGGCAACCCAGATGGGCCACAATACAAGATACTTACAAATGTTAGACTGCGGGGATGCCAGATCAAATTAAGCTAGAGTTTACACTACTTCATAGAAACTAAAATGAAAGAAAAAACCCAAACAAAACATGAATGTCAAAGGAAGGATGACATTTCCTCGGTACATTCCAAAAGATTTCTGAAAGTAGATGATAAAGAAAGGAGGGATTTTTTCTCTACAAAAATAAATAATGATGTCAACACCAACAAACCGAAACCCTCATTTACATGAGTAAATGTTTTCATTAAAACTAGACTACTGGAAAATTACCATCAGACATAAGGAAAAATGGGTCCCAAAAGTAACACAGCTTTATTAATTTACTTAACTCATTATAAACTGGCAGATTTGTCATCTGACAGCTTGGTATGGCTTGTTTAACGTCGTGCGTTATAATTCATGATACAGTTTATTGTGCTGTTGTTTACACCGACCTGGTCTTATGTGACACTGTTCAAAAACCACCCAGGTGTAGAAAACACTCTGCATTCAACCTGAAGAAGTGAAATTAAGAACAGCAAGGCAGTTTTGGTGACACTAACCAAACTGGAAAAACATTGAATGCGTGCTCCTCAGTGTGAAAAAGGTGGGGTGAACTTCTGAAAGGCACTGCCTCGGTGTGCTGGGAAGGCAGGGAACCACAACAGGCAAGCCAGTTCAGGCAGTGAGAGGAAAACGCCTTCTGAGGGGACGTGTGTAAAAGCTTTCTGTGAGCTTTTCAGATGTGACATGCATAGATGTGGTTCCCAAAACAAATCGAGTTAAAAGAATTCTTAATGAATGTGTACTTTCAGTCACCTTATTTTCAGAACCCGACGTTATCATGTTCTGACACAAACTAAGTATTGTCTTTCTTTTTACTTAATTGTCCTATTTCAAGTTACTCTCTTCCCCCTGAGTCACAAGGGAGATAATAGCCATCATCAAATATGTAATAGCCGGTAAGGCTCCTGGTAAGACGGATAACTGTGGACTTTTAGCAGCTTATGTTCTTTGGGAAGAGGAGAGGCAGAAGAGGAGAGGAAAGGCTTAACAGCTGTGCCTAGTCAAAATAATCCAAAATTAGAGGGACTGTAACATTTAAAATAGGAACAGAGAGCCTTGAAATCTGGGTCTGTGCAGATATCTTTAAACGCTTTATTAAAAACTGCAGACACTCACTCTTCATACATCACTCCCCTTGGCAGCACCGCTAACCAGTACTATTTACACAGGGCTTGTGAGCCTGGCTTGGAAGTGCCACCTCATCACCCAGGAGTACCTGGTGCTGCCAGCTGAATGCCACCACCCCTCGCACCAGTTGGCTGTGCCTCACCCTGGTCTCTGAGCCTCTTCCCCTATTTAAGGTACCAGTCAGGACCTGGGGACCGTGGATTTAGAGCATGGGCAGACAGTGGTACTGAGACACCCAGGTTAGCACCTACCTGTCACCCACTCCCCAGCACTCCTCTTCCTTCCTCTTTCACCCCAAGCCCTCCAGTTCAAAGCTGTCTCCCCTGAGAACGTCACAGCCCAATGCTGGGAGGGTTCTCACCATTGCTGACAGGAGCACAGCTGGCACAAAAGCAGCCTGCTCTGCCACGTTCTTTTGCCCCACGCAATGGAGAGCAGAGCTTGGGAGGCACACTGCGGTGATGGCATCAGCATCTCGGCAGAGTGCTCCCAGGATTTACAAGGAGCTCCTGCAGAAAGACCAGAGTGTCTCAGTCCTGTGGGGTGAAAAGCTGAAGGCTGAAATTACATGTCTGTAATAAAAATTAAAATACCTCATGCCTCTGTTCAGCTACTGGGAATTAACTGCAAGTGACAAATTAGGATGGAGATGTGTGACTAAGGACACAGCTGGGCAAGATTTGCTTAAAACTTGGTACTGCACTGCTTCAACTTTGGCTCTACAGCTGAGACTGTCACGTCATAAACCTGCTACCTGTGTTTTGCATATACAGCAGAAGACAAGAAGCGATGTCATGAAAAAGACAACTTGCGAAGTGCTTGTGCTTACAAGAACTGTAACACTTCAACAGGAAGAAGAGAATGAACTGGAAATAACAGTAGGAAAGAGATGTAAGTTGCAAGGGATGCTAGCAAGGCGATGAAGAAGCTGCTTGACTTCACATGGTTAAAGTTGTTCTAATTGCAATTTGGTTTAAGTATCAAGAGACCGGGGGGAATAACCAGACCAGTGAGTTCCTCTCACAGCCCCTATTGCCATTCACAACCCCCAGACGTTTTAAAGCAAACAACTTCCACTCTGCAGTGATGGGGCTCAGAAGAAAGTTACATTTGCAAATCATACAACATCCACCCTTCGACCGGATCGTTCAACCACAACAGCATAACTGGTTACTGACCCCTATAAGGAACTCTTTCTTAACAATAAAACCCAACAAAACCTGTCTCCCCTCCAGAAAGTAAATTCAGCTACAGAAGTCTTCATTACCAAGGAGTTATAGCTGGCTGGTGCTCCTGCCGACTATCAAACTCAGTGAAACCCAAGTATCTAAAACTAATAAATTGTTTAGGGCACACATCCATGCATGATATTAACTGTGTCCTCTTGGAATCCTCATGCTCTGGTCATCATCAACACTAAGGGCACAGTACATTTTTTTTATTCTTGGGTTTTTTTAGAACAGCAGGGAATGTATTCGCAGCCTTCCAGTACCTTAGCTGACCACAGCACAGTTATTTTCAGAAAAGCCATCTACACTGTGTACCCAGGATGGTATTCAACTCTTCTAATATTGTAATTAAACAATAAATCAGCCTTTGCCTCCATGTATAGTCAAAAGAAACAGACAGATAGATGGCTGAACAAGTAATGCTTGGCATGTGCCCTGCCTTCACAAATTCCGGACAGTTCAGACTACTTTTCACACAGTTAAAATTAGAAACCCTGAGCTGACGCCCTAGAAAGGCCATCTCTTCTTCAGCACCACAGACCCCTCTTCTACTGCACCGTTACTTGCATGCATCTATCACTGTCTGATATTATAAATTAATCTATCCATCATTAAAACCAGCAACTACACTCACCCTCCACTTTGTTGTTGACAGACAGCAGCAATCATTTACACACGCACATCCCGATACCAGCGCAGGCAGTGCAACGCCGCCTCTCTGCCCTTGCTGACATCCACTCTGCTTCACAAATACCACCCACCTCTTCCTCTCCGACCTACAGTTTTCAATTAAAACTCTGAGTGACTGTTCTCAGCATGTTCGTAGCTTAAAAAGTGCTTTTTTCCACTTTGCAGCTCTAAAAGGTTTGCATTCATGGTTAGGAATAACTTCTTTGAATCAAAGACGCTGCCCCACAAACAATTGGAGACACTCCTGCAAACTTTGCCACAGTGAAATGATTCAGAGGATACCTCCCTGGTTACATATGCATCTCACTTGTGTGATTATGAACACAATGGAGAAACAGAATCCCCTTAAAACAACTCTGCCATATGATCCAGCCAAGTATTTTTAACTTAATACTGACTAACTTGAGGTTAATACTAAAGTATTTGCAAATCATTCCTGCAGAATAGCTCCAGCATCAAGGAGCTCTAACACAGAGTTTTGCTCGACTGAACTTTCTGCAAAGGCTCAAGATACTATAGGGAAGCCTGTCTTCAAATTTCCAACACTGTTCATATTTTCAACATACGTATCACAGCTTACTGAATTTCCGCCAGAATTTACACACTTGGGGGGTAGGGGGTGTCAAAAAGTGGATAATTTCTGAGATTAAAACCCATGAGACTAAAGAACTACCGAGGATTGTTAAGTCTTAAAGCGGGCGTTACAGGATTTTTTCATTGTCTTGGCTTTATGGCTATAGTGAAATACATAAACTCACCTGCACAAGAAACTAAACCAGCATGTCTTTTAGCAGCTGGTAAATTATAATTTTAGAACTGAACTTCTGTTAAACTCACATCCAATAAAAACAACACATGATATACATCGTTTGCTGACCAGAATAGGATGAACCAGATGAAAAGCAGATAACGTACCCACTTCTAACAGGCTTTTTAACAAACAAATTGAAACAAAAATACAAACATTTATAAACCCCAAAATACTTAAAAGCAAGCTTTTACATGCTTGAATATTTAAATGGTTGCATCTGTAAATGCATCCTTCCTCTGGGCTTGACATTGTATCAAATCAATGGTCATGTATTCAGTTATGTGATGGCTTAACAACACTGATAAGAAATTCATGTTCTTGTTTTCACTCAAACTCCTGACAACGCTGAGCAAGTAAGCATTGTTGTAAGACAGTTAAATACTTTCTTGCTGCTATATTTTGTTCAACACCCAATCACAGTACTAAGCATTTATGTCTATTGTTGTCTGCCTTTGTACTTTTTTTCCCCAAATAAGCTCAATTATACTACGTATGTGCACCCGGGAAAAACATATGTTCTCAAAAATATTCCTCTGCAAATGTTTCTGTATTAATTTTCAATTAATTAGGGTCGGAATGGTCTTTAAAAGTACGAAAGCTAAATGCTAGCAATCTGTCAGTGTAAAACAAGCACTGAAGATAAGCTCATGCTGTTCAAAGTACTGGCTGTTCCATGCATCTGGAGGGATCTGCCCTCCTCAAGTGTGAACGATCAGACTAAAAATTACCTTAACAGAACACGGAAGTCGTTGTAGTAGCAGGAGCCCTGACATCCTCAATAACTGGTCTTCCAAGAAACGACATATTTAATGTATATAAATAGGCATTTCATGCCATCCCTCCACCCCACATCCCCCCAAAATATACTCCACCCTGAAAGACACCAAGAACACTTGCACAAAGTTTTGCATTCTTTAAAATGAACGGAAACTGCTACAAAACCAAACACCTAAACCAAAACTTCACAGATTTCTCTCTCACACAGAATTGGAAATGACAGCGAAAAAGCCCCAAACAAAAAACCAAACCAGAAACCAACCCAAAGTAAGAAGTGTCGCTTCCACAGTGCTTTTCTAGAGGCCAAACCACCAAAATGGCTAACAAATCATTGAGGAGTTAATTCAGTTATCATAAAACTTTCTTTTTCACAGACGATACTGAGAAAATTCCTGTTTCAATACAGAACGGACATATTCTACCTCCACTTTAAAACCCTGTAACAAATCAGAGAGATCAGAGGCGCAGCAGTTACCTAAAATCATTCGCAAACGCTGCCAGCGTTACAAGCGCCTACCCGCAGTGGAAGTACGTACGGTGAGCACCCCACCGCGCTACTCTCGTGCCTGCGCTACGGAACGCGGAGCGCGCAGAAATCCCTCTGTTTCTCCCCGAGGGAGGGAGCCAGCTGTGCCCGCCCCACGCCGGCCCGGTCGAGGGCTCAGTGTCGCCGCGCTGGAGCCGCTGTCCCATCGCCGCTCGCCGGGAGCCCGGAGCGCTGCCCGCCGCGCCGGGAGGGAGCGGCCGCCATCTAGCGGGGCTGGCGGGGNTCGTCCTCTCTGTAGGTATCTCGTCAGGCAGCGGCGGAGATGGTAAAGGAAAGGCAGTGAGGTAAAGGAAACAAAGCCCACGCAGCTGTTGAATTCCCGAGGGGTTTTTCAGACCCCCTGAAACACCTAAACCTGCCTGTGACGAGACCGAGCATTGCTGTTACACTGTGGGGTTCTCACCATGTCCTATTCCCTCCTCTCCTAACAAAGTTTTTTTCCTAGGCTTAACTCCACAGGTTGTACTGAACCTCTCTGGTGTGACATTATTTACTCCTAAATCACACTACAGCATTTACAGAGGCTCCAGCTGAAGACAAAACAAGTCTTTAGAGACTTCCATTGCCGATCCCCACCCCAGCTGCTGTGTGCTGCTCCAGGCAGCTGGAAAGCCAGAGAGAACAGCAGCCCTGGCCCTCCCCCAAGGCAGGGGTCCCTCCCCAGATGTGGCACAGCTGGCAAAAAACTAGGCACTGCTCCCTGCCAGGCACAACCAAACCAGAACTTTACACCCATGCTCAGACTCAACCGCCCTCATGGCCAATGGAGTTAGAGCCAAACTTAGAGGTCAGACAAAAGGCTTTCAGGCTCCTCGAGCTTAGAGCAGAGGGTAGCCTACTTTCATCTGTCGTTAAATGAGGACAACATAACCAAGGTGCACACATCGATATAAGGAATGTGAATAAGCTAGTATTACAAGAGCTCTGGTTCTGTCTTTCTGACAGTTAAGGCAGAGTATGATTTAAACGTGATTCGCCATGGACGCGAAGTTTGAGATGCCAGAACACAAATACTGATTTCCACACGCCCATAACGCTGACGCCTAAACAAAGTTTTCATGTCCAAGACCAGCAGTACTGCCGGCCTGAGAGCCAGGCCTCTAGCAAGCACCCTTCAGAGACACGTACCAGTATCAGCTGCCCCTCAAGCATTGCAGATTCCAATGTTCCAGAGCTTGACTCAATCAGTCTCTTTGACACACATCTCTGCTAAGCAGAAGGTGAGAAAAATGGTGTTCTATAAAATATACAGCTTTAAGGAAGGTGTAGTGAGCTACAAAGCAAGGGACACTCGCTGTTCTTTGTGGCTTTGTCCAGTTTAACATTTTATTATTGAACTTGGCCACGAAGCATTCAACCTGTAAGGGTGACAAGCTATTTCTTTTGCCTTAGAAATGAATTCACATAGATTGCACAAGGGTATTTCTGCAACATCACAAATATGAAACACAGAAGAAAGAAGGCTCACCCAGTCCAGCCTTTAAGACAACAAATCCATATATTGGACTATCCCGCACAAAACCACAGCTTTAGTCAGGTGCCTCTCCTCCAAATAGGAAGAAATTCAAGGAAATCCAACGCACGTTCAAATGCTGCTTTAAAAATAGCTGTGTTTTTGGCAAGCACATCAGCAAACTGCTTTTGTTACTTCTCCCACTATTCCATTAACTCAGTCAAGAGCGAGCTGTGCTGAGAGCTACTGCAAGGTCCTTGTTTCAAACATAACCCACTCACGTGGGGATTGAAAGTAGCCTATTTATTATGGTAGCAAATAGCAAAGTCTGATGGCGTTGTGTGTCCCTCCCCCTCCCCCCCCCCTCGCCCCAGTTTTCTTTCATAAATAACTGATTTAATTCACAGGAATATTTTCTTCCCAAAAAATCATCATTGTCAAAAATACCATTACTGAGACTACAAGGACATACAACAGAAGACAGGTGTTGGAAATTTCATTCGCTTCTCGTGTATTCTGTGTCCCACACACCGTATGTTGCAGCGTGTGGAGGCTGAGACTCGCCGCCCTCCGCTGTCCCAGCAGCTCTCCGGGAGCAGAAGCCCAAGAGGCTGATGGGCCAGCAGACGTTCCAGCGTTGTCTAGAATAAGAACAGATTTTTCCTAACTTCATAGGTCTGAGATAAATTTGTAGCTCCCAAACTTTATAAAGGACCCGTTAAATATATCCATGTAACTAATCTTCCTTTCCTCTTCTCCTGACATTTTTGCACCATTTTCAGAAAAAGAAAACCACCCCAAAAACCTGTTTGTATAATTGTTTAATATACTAAGGCTTTAATCTTAACTGGGTCCTCTGGCTGTTTACGTTAATAAGCAAAAATAAGCCTTTAACTGTTGGAAAAGCTGAGCTAAACTGATACCTGTGAATACAAAATGACAACATGAAACTTTTTTCCCTTCAACTCGCATTTGAACTCCAAAGGAGGAACACACAACAAAAATTTCTAGATAAAATTAGAATCACGTGAAAAGGAAGTTTAAATAAAGAAAGTACAAGGCTGAACTTAATTAAAAATAACATCATAGTAATAATTAAAAAATATATGCATCAGAGCACGTGGAATCAAATAGAAATGTAACAATTTTTCTGTCTCATCTCCAGTCAAGAACATCTCTCTGCTTAAAACAGAAGCATTTATTTTAGAAAGTGCAGAAACAGAAAGAACAGAGGTTTTTAAAACAAAAATGCCAGATGTTGAAACTAAGGCTCTGCTCAATTGTTTTCCTGGATACTGCTCGAAATCACCAATTGATTTTGCTCCATTTTTGTTCCAGTGCATTACTGACTTTCCAAGGCGTTATTAATAATTAAACTTTTTTAAAAAATATTCATTAATATTAGCTTTGTCTGAAATCTTCCTGGAAGCTAATACTTTTAAAGGAAACAGACCAGTAAAAATACACTAAATAAAGTGCTCAGTTTGAGAAAGGAAGTTACTTCTTCTAAGTTCACTGCCCACAGTTCAGAGTCAGTAAAACAGGGATCATATTGCACAAAACACATTTTCAGGTGTCACTTTTTGCACCTATGAGAAACCAAAAAGCAATGGCAATTTACCAACCCAATCTCCTTTGCTTTTCAATTTGTCTAAATAGAAGGTAAAGTAAGATAAGGAAGGAAAATACCATGGGTGAAACCATGGTATATAAGCCTCAGAAGCCTAGTAGGTGAGCAAAGTCTGTTGGACACCATGAGTTGTCTTACAAGTTCCCAGAGCTACTGAGTTCCAACTTATTTCGTTCCTACTATTTTTTTTAACCTTTTTTCCCTAGTGGTTAGAGCAGCACAGCTCCACACTACAGAACCAAACACGCTGTCCCAGCTACATGCGCACAGACCCAGACAACCACGCTGGGCCACCTCCGCACGTTATGCAGTGCTTTGGGAGAGTTGACGCAAAAGAAAGATTGTACCTACAGGAGATCCCAAACAGAAAGGATGCTTGCAATCCCATCTCTTCTGCACACTTAGGCATCTATCCACATTACTCTGGCAGTGCTTGGCTGCACATGTCCTTGTGGTTGGAGTACTCACCCAAAAAGTGACAGATGACATTCATTTCCCCTTTCAGTTCGAGATTATACAAAAGCAGATCTCCCTCTCTCTGAAGAGGTTTCTATGCACCTGGTAGTATGTGAAGTTGGACCAGGGACACTCCTCATCTCCCTTCTTAGCCACAATGGAGAAAAGAACCCAGAATTCCCAGGGACAGGGTAAGAAGGGAAGAGGGAGAATAAAAAGGAGGCATTTCCCCTGAGGGAGAATGCAGTTTCCCACACCAACATCCGTGTATTTTAATGTTTCATTTGAAACTACCAGCTACCATACATATAAAGTATTCCCATACAGCCTGCCTTATCGGGGGACCCCCTCCCCCCCTTTCCACTCCACTGCACATGAACTATAAAATTCCACTTCCACAGTCATTCAGTCACTGCCACGTCTCCTCCCCCGGAGCGAACAAAGCTCTGTAAGACATCCCAGGGGCATTCCGATACCCAGATTCCACTGAGAATCACACGCAAGGGCTTTTGTCGCACTTTGATTTAGTGGGACTGCATCTTCTGCCTCTACCTGAAAGAGCTGCACATTACCTACAGGTTTTATCTGCTCCATTAGAAGAATCAATTAAGTCAATATTATTCCTAGGCTTGTTTGGATTCATTTATTAACTTCTGTATCAAATATTTCTGATGTGTTTATTTTACATTCCTCTTGAAACACTGTATACAAAGTAATGAAAGAAGCACGTACAGAGTGTACTGAGAACTGAGTTGTCCTCTAATGTCCCAACTCAGAAATCCTGGACTGCAAAACCACTCTCTACAAACTACAAGCAGAAGACGGCTGCATTGCAATATGCACAGCGTTAAATTGTTTAAAGCTGTTCAAATAAAGCTCATAGCCTTTTTTCTTAAAAAACATTTTTCTATACTCAATTGCCACAGAAAAACAAAATGAGGTTGTTATTTAAGTGTAATTATACCCTAATTCTACAAATACCACACCCCACACTCCCCCCATTTCTAAGGGGAGGAAAAAAATGCTACAAAAGATGACAGCTTCCAAGAAACCCATGCTGTCAAATGAGTCCAACAGGGTTTCTCATTAGCATTTTGCCTGTAACAGAGTCACTGAGCACTCTTCACGTAACACACGCCACTAACTGCTGTGTGTCCCCCCACTCCAAAAACCTTTCCAAAATGCAGAAACCCAAAGTATAAGCAGTTGCTTTAGGGAGAAGGGTGGCTGACTAGCAGGTCATGATGATTCCTCTGCAACTCAAGCTGAGCTGCAGCTACTGACCCTTCTCAACCTATACAAAACTTCTTCCAAAATGTCTATCATGTTCATTAATATTTTTAAGCCTCTTCTAAAAGTAGCTCGTCAAGATCATTTTCATGTTAAAGTGAACTCCAGCATTAGGTCCATACAGCACCGCATGTAGAATCTATTTAAATCAGCTGCAAAGCTCCTGAGCACTTCCATGGACGAGGAAAAAATCCAAGTGCTGCCTTTTGTTCTTTTAGAATACATGTGCTGCACATTTTGGATTCTGAAACATGTTGCAATGCCCCATAAAGGGGAATCCTCAAGGATTCATCGGTATGGTCATCCTCAGGTAACGCTGCCACCAACCTGAACCCTTTACCTGGGTTGCAAAGGTGAAAAGAGGGTAGAAAGAGTAAAAACTCTTATCATTAGTTTCTGTTGCAGCAGGAATTAACACAGTTCCCCAAGTAATGATCATAAATGTCTGCGAACCTATGCAGGTGCTCCGTGTAGCTTCAGGTAGACAACATGAAAGCACCAGGAACAGTACCCGAACATTTGATGGCAGGATGACATCATACTTCCCTTTTCTTCACCCCCAATAACCTGCAGATGCCTGAGCCTCCTTCTCACAGAGATGAATTACAGTAACATAGCTCAGTGCAGGGCACTGGCAGAAGTTACCAGACTTACTACTATATGTAATACGGTGTAGCCATAGCAAAACCACATCTTCACTGTGACAGGACTGGGGTGAAAGCTACCAAAGAGCAGGAAGTCTAAGCAATACTTCAAAACTAGGCTTTCAAAAAGATACAGAGGTCAGTGTTATCTATTGGAAAGTCAGCTCCTAGAGGGAAATGACCCCAATTATTAGTCTAGACCTGCCAACGGGTATCGAGACATTTTCTGGTTTGACCTGGGCTAAGTCAACAAAGTACTATTTTTTAAAATACCTGTTCTCAGAGTTCTTCAAGTGGTATCAGCTATGTCCTTAACAATTTAAAATTAATATATTTCCTTTGTGTGCACAGTGTGAGATATATGGTATATTGTCCCAGGGCCTGCAATTTCCCATTTTAAATAGTTGGTTTCCGCTTTAACTCCTTGAATATACAGAGAAAAGCTACTCCTCATGTTTTTTAAAGCCTTCTAAAGCATTTCTGGGGTGTCAGCATTCTCATTTGCTACTAGGAGCTCTTTCTGATGAGCTCAGGACTTCAGCTTCAAATCAAGTTACATCAAAATGACATCAGCTGAATATTAATCAGGGTAGCATTCACAAACAGGTGTGACAAAACCATGCTGTGACTAAAATGTGAAATTCTAATTCATATCCAGGCCCCAAAAGAGCCTTAAGTCCATCCATTGAAAAAAAAAAAAAAGGACACTAAAACAAATCAAACATACTGAAACGACTGAACTGTTCATCAAATAATTCCTGCACTGTATCATCACCCTCAAAAAAAATATAATCATACAGCAACATATAGAACTACCGGTTAGTGGCATTCAAACATGGAGAATGACACACTCACTTCTGGATGCTGATGGGGAGGCTGTGGTTACCTGCCACTATTACACACTACTATGTTACTGATAAATTCAGCCTTTCTTGAGGCTACTCATTTCTTCAGTCCTGCTGGCTTGGCTGTGGCTGGAATAAAACACACATGCAGTGCAGGGAAGGAAGGGAAGTAATTTAACACCCAACAGAATAGCAACAAGAAACTGCTACCTAAAACCTTGCAGCAAAAGCAGGATGCTGTTGACCTTTGCTTCTAACGCACCTCTCCCACCACGTGTACAGATGAAGAAGGGAACATCCACTAGTAACATCATAAACAAAACAGATCGTATGAATACAAAGACTCTGACAACACTGCTGTCCTCTGTGACTCCCAGAGGCAAACATCTATAGGTACCCCCACATTATCGTGGAAGTTAAATCAATTACCATCTAAGGATACGTTTTATTAACTGGGGCACACAAGGAAGTTAGGTTTGATTTTTTTTTTTCTTTGAAAGGGAAAATCTTCATTTAAAACAGCTGGGTTTTGATCTTTTCTGAATTCCTGTTTAACTTTTTAGTGCCGTGAATCTGTAAAATAATGAAACAAGAGTCTCTAGAATTTTTTATCTATTTTTGCTAACCTGAAAGTAGCTCAGATCAATCTACTTTTGAAGTAAAAATAAAGCCAAACATACATTCAAAGTACTCATATGTATAGATGGATTACTGTGTTCAAAAATGAGTATTACATGCCACTAGATTTTTATTCTTTTAATCTCTTACTATAATTTGTGGCAAGAAGAACATCAATATTGCACCAGAATACGATTTAAAGGAGACCAGTACAAATATATTGACCGTGTTGCATATCTGAGGGGCATCAAAGGTTATTCAGGCATGATTTGCCTTTAAGACAGAGGGAGTAAGCAGAGAAGGGCCATTTGACAAGGCACAAGTGAACTGGTTTTAGTGAACATGTCTTTCAAGTTTTTAGAACAAGTTGATCTTGCCCTTCTTGAGCTGCTTTCTACTTACAGATTAAGAAAGGAAAGTTTCGCCATCATTGTTTTTCAGCTCTTTATGAAGTAATTATGAAGCAGAGTTAACTGAACACCCATAACTGAGAAAATACGCTCTTTGCCTGCAGAAGGGACTACTACTGTCATAATTTAGTTTTACACATACATGCTAATTCAAGTGGCATGCACCAAGTCATTTCCACGAGGTCACTGAGGTTCAAGATATCAGAAACAACCTCCTACTGTTTAATACAGTACCTTTATTAAAATCAGATTTATTCCAATTGAAATGGGGCCTGACATTGATTCACAATCATTTCAAATAGGTACATTTTAAGATAAAAAGAGGAATTTAAATGAACAATCTTTTCTTTTTCAAACTATCAGCTGCTAATTACTCATCATTGATTACTACACATTTACCTATAGGATGAACCATGGAAATACCTAATAAAGCACAGCAATACTGCTAGCAATATTCAGGCCTTTATTTATAATGTTTACAGACATAATTAATCCTCACAATAACCTTGTAATGTTGGTAGGGAGCAAAGTATTCATTATTCTTTAACTTCACATATGGGGAAACTGAATGCAGATTAATTTAAAAACCAAAACGCGAGTGTAGGTCCCCCAAATGTAAAGTCAAGGCTTAAGGAAAAAAAAAAAAAAGGCTAATTTTAAAGGCACTAAAATCAATAAAAACAGATGGGGCTCTGAGCTTGCGAAAACAAGTTTTCTCCAGGAGTATAACATTAGACATTTGACAGTCTGGGCTAACATCTTTATTATAGTTTATTTTTAAATTTTTGTTATGTTATTTTCCATAATTAATGAAATGGGTGTCCAGTTCTGTAGCAAGATTCGCAGGTCTTGTTACAGCTTCTAGCCCATGACCTTACCCACCTTTTAAAAATAATTTCAACTAAAAATGCCTACTAGTTCTCCCAATACAGGCAAACAGCGGGGCCTTCATTGGACACTACAAAGAACGAAGAAGTCAGTGCCACCTTCATCGGAATGAAGGCAACCAAGTGCCAGCCTGGACCTGCTTTGTTTTAACACAAAGCAGGTAAATGGTAGCTCCAAATTTAAAAGGTGAGGATACTTTCCTGCATGGATTTCTACTGTACAGAAGTAGAAAGATTATAATTTTCTTCTTCGGCTGTTCCAATCATTCACCACGGGTATATGAACTGTATATACTCTGCTATATCAGTTCAAGTTTCAGTTCAAATAGCTTCCTAGCAGGACACTGTTGCTCTTAATTTGGCTTCACTTCCCTTAATGGCACAGCATTTTCTTCCAAGATAGTTTTTAACCAGTGAAAAGTTCTCTCGCCCGACATCTTACACGTACATTTTGATTTTTTCAGAGCAAAACACATTACTGCTTTGGGTCAGCACTTTCACTGAGACTTTCACTTACCTCCTTGCCTGCTTCCCCAGCAAACAAAAAGTTCGTGAAAATAATTACAAAAGAAACACTTCTCAGTGAGCGCTGACTGGGGAGCAGTGAGAGGAAATATATTCCAACACGCCGCTGACGTGTGTGAGCCAATGAAAAATACGTGTACTTGCCCAGAGCTGGTCTGGTCTTTGTTCCCGGGCTGGAACAGATTTCTGCCAGGGACACGAAATCCAAGGATGCAGAGACGATGCAGTAGCAGAAAGACGACACGAGGTGGTGGTCACTGAAGCTCAGAGAAAGGAACGGTAGCAAAAAGCCTGAGTGGGAAAGGCCATGAAATGGGGATGTTGGCTCCAACCCTGGTATCTGACTGTTGGGCAGGGGATGCTCTAATGGAAAGCACTCCCTTTGAATCCAAGCCAAAAACTTAAAAGCCTCGCCACAGCTGCCTGCATTGTGTTACTTTAGGTTTCAAAGGGGAAGGAAAAAAATCCGGATCTACCCTACAGCTCAGTTCACAAGCTCCACCAGTTTCTCCAATTACGCTTGGAAGCTCCCACAGACACACAACATAGCTTACTGGCCACGTACACACGACATCTGTGAACACTGTCCAGAGAGAGCATCCCTTCGGGGAAGGGCACTCGCTGTACACCTGGAATTACAAACACTAACTGCTAACTTAATACTTCAGAGAAATGACCTGGGTCAAAGAGCTTTACAAATAAAAGCAGGGAAACTAAAACCCTGATATCTACCAGAAAAAAAGCCTTTTACCAAGCGAAAAAGACTCAGAGCATAAAACAAGCAAAGAAAAAACCCACACAGAACAGAAGCAAAACAGTGAGAAATAAACTAATTTTATCAATGGTATGATTGAAGAGGTTATTAGAGGCAAACGCACATCCTTCCAAAGGGGGAAGTTCACCCCTAGCAAGCCAATAGGAGGAAGTATCAATTATGACAGGTAAAATGAAAGGTGGAAATTAGGTGACACGAGAGGAAATGTGACCAAAGAGCAGAGCTGTAACAGCAATACCAAGGCATTCCTGAAATGCATCAAAGCAGGAAGGCACCAGTCTGCTGAAGAACCAGTGGATAGCTAGGGTCAAAAAGTGGCAGAGAAAACAAAATTATGTTTTTGTATCAGGTCGTCTTCCCTGCAGATCAATACATGCCTATAACTTTACTTTTAACATATCTTCATGTGATACCTGAGATGCCAAAGAAAGGATGTTGCAACCAAATTACAGGAGGAATAGTTACTGAGCATATGTACAATATATCTTGAAGGACTTCAGCAACTGATAGAAACCGGTATTTTATAGACACCAGAGTATTCAAATAAAAACACTATAATCATCTTAAAGATGTAAAAAGAAATCCTCAAAATAAAGCTGGTTCAGCTGTAATTTCTATGTGTGCTTACCACAGACAATCCGGTGAGCAATGATATAGAAAAATCAATCTCTAAACACGTTTGAAATTAAAAGTCTGGAGTTTTTCTTTTTGAATCTCAGTTTTACACAGTGTGAAGAATTATTTTTAAAAACCCAAACAAAAAGCCAAAGCAAAGACGATGTAGTACACAAATGATGCTGTACTATATAAACCAGCAGTGGGCCTAGAAACCTGAATATTTGTTTTCCCAAATTCTGTTCTCAGAAACAACCAAAATTTATTTAATTCAATAAGAGCCAACACAAATAAAAGGCTTAGAAAGATTTTCATGTGAGGAAAAAAAAAAGGGTTATATAATTGATTCAGATGAAGTGAGTGAATAAATGCTACAGAAAAAAGGAAGTCCTCTTAGTACTTTTAAAAACTGAGCAAAGGAATAAAAAAAAAAATTGAAAGCAAACCATTTCAATTGGAAATAAACAATTTTTGTTTAATAACTTTTAGAACTCACAGCCCCAAGGTAGCATGGTGAAGATCTTACATTCACATTTATTTAGGGAACGGCATCATTATGTAAAGAAAACTCTTCCTAATCCTTTCTTTCCCCTGTTCTCCCCCAAAGCACGGAAAATCTAATTTTCCCGAAGGCTTAAGGTACCAAATCAACTGCAACCTCATAGCACATTTTGATAAAGAAGTTAATTACATTATCTCAATATGTAAAACTACTGAATTATGTCCTTTGTCTGGAAGACTGCAAACAGCAGATCAAGTCAAGATGTAACACAACACTCTCCACTGCTTAGCTGTCAGCCTGGTTAGAACAACCTTACCATGAAACAATTCCTAACGTAAAAAGGGAAGATTTTTTTTTTTGTTAAGACCTCTGAAGCTTGCTGGAATTACAGAGCAAAAGAGCTGGGAATAGTGGCAAAGGCTGGAGGGAACTGACCTTTACATGAAATCAAATCAATTGGTAAAACTCCTGCATCTGAGTGGTGAAACAAGTCACTTGGGCTCTCCACCCTTATGCGCTATGCAGCCATCATGTCAGAAATTACCTCCAAGTGGAACCTGCCTTTGTAATTCCCTGTGAGTTATGAATGGAGCTGCCCTAATATTTAAAAAGGCAATTCTAAGGTGACACCACGGCATGTGTTTAAACTGTCAATTACCAAAGAAGTTAAAAAAAGCTAAACGTGGAACAGGCTGATAACTAGTAGAGACTTAACTTTCATACACAGCCAAGTTTCGTGCGACGCTCAATCGCACCTAACATCATCGTTTGAGATGGCATTCAGGGCATGTAAACAAGTCCTACCACCTCAACACGTTTGATTCATGCAAAAATTCAGTAACCAACTGTTACACAGAGCTTTCAGATATAAAAGCACTACACCATTCTAAAGCATTGAAAACACTGAAAATTTGGATTGGTCCATTTATTTAATTTCTTTAGAATGTGAAAAAATAAAATGCTTGGTGTATACGTACAAACAATCATCACTGGGATCTGATGTGTTACAGCCAAGCACAGCAATCTAGCTACCAGCCTGCCCGATTATAAATAGGCTGCCAATCCGGGCAGCAGCGGTGGCAGCAGCTGTCTCTCATCGTTCTGCTTTCCCCCTCCATTTCTATCAGATTTCTAACATGATATAGCGATTTCTGCATGTTTTCTCCATGCTCTGCAAGAGGCATGACAAGCACAAACACAAATACATTTGGTTTTAAGATTACTCACAATGAACACAATTCTATACTAACCTGTTACTATTTACCTGATTTACATATGTGTACAGACTGACTGGCCTGCACACTTGCATTGTCTGCTATAAGTTAGACCTTTTTAGTCTTGTAATTCAGCTGTCTTTAGAAAAACAAGTAAAATGCCTGTCCTATTAAACTCTATATTCTATATTATGTAGAAATAATATATGCACCTGAACACCCGAGCCTGCAGCAAGACCCAGTCCAGTCTCTGTGCCCCTCTCACAAAAGCAACACAAGCTGTCCATCTTATTGAGGTACTTACTCAAATACCAATGTAATTAAAAGCACACTCAGAAGCCTGTCAGCTCATTTTAAACCTACATATGACCTAAACCTCAAAATTATAACTAAATAAAACTTATTTCTGATGTTACACACAGAAATGCCTTAAAAATAGCATAATTCATGTTCTGGATATATAAAGGGTGACTCTCAGGTTACAATTCTTACTACAAAAATTATACTAAGTGATTTCTGGGTTTGCATTGCAACACATTAAGTCTTGACACTGCTTCTACTTGACCACTTACCCGTCTGGATGCCTATCTGAGTGATATGTCCTAGGGAGCCTGCTTTGGCAGGGGGGTTGGACCCGATGATCTCTTGAGGTCCCTTCCAACCCCTACGATTCTATGATTCTATGATTTGCTGTCCTTTAAGTTGTTTTTTTACCATAAGTAACTTATTTTGTCAGGTAAGCATTAGTTTTTCTCTCTCATCCTGTTGGCAAAACTGTATGTTGAGATCTCGCTCTATCAGACTATACTCTTCCACGTAGTGCTGGTATTTTTAAGACAAAGTACACAGGTAAAAACATTCTCAAATGGCTGTTAGCGGTTGTAACGCTCCATGTAATTCAGAATGCATTCAAAACTCTTTTACGTGCTCCTTGGCTGAAAAGTTCCAAGTCCAGTTATTTTAGTGGTGACTTCAGCAAAGGCAGGTAATTTTATTTCAATATACCCATGCTATATTACACAGCCTGTATTTGTGAATTTTCAGTGGGATCAATTAAAGCCTACCCTGCCTACTGACTACTTCCTCTAAAATACTGAAATCAACACTTGCTAGTGCTTCAAGTACAGTTTAAGAAAGCTGGAAGCAGATACCCTCAGCAAAAAACATCAAGCTGTAGAACACCAATGCTGATCAGGGTTAATCTTATGTCTTCCTTCCTTTACAGCAACACAAGAGATATTTGCTTCAGATTTTTCAGACAGGATCCTACAGCTAGAGCCAAAACTGTGTTTACGAACCACCACCACCCACCCAAGACCCAACTACCTGCACTCCTCATACAATGCTAGGTAATATCACACTGAGTTAAAATTCTGAGTAGAAGCCTATGTTTTTGCATGATGAGGTATCAACATAGGTGACAGAGACACATAAAAAATAAAATGTAGAGCTTTTCACCTGGCCTTCAAGTTTTATCAGTATTAACATGTACAGATTCCTATTCCTGCCCAGGCACTTACTGATACCACACATCACACAGAAAATCATTAGTAATCTTTGCAAGCACAACACCAGTTCTGAAGTTGTATCTGTTTAAACCTGTTGTACAGCACTGACACACAAACAACACACTAGCTGCTTTCCAGACAGCTCGGGCTCCAGATATCATCTTCTAAGTCTGCCTACAACACTCTTAGAAGTTACTCTTCCCTGCTTATGCTTCTATGTTCTAATCCTCTGTGGAGGAAAGCCTGAGGCCGCTTTGCCCCAGGTTTGGTCACTGCCAGCTTACAAAATATATGATTAGCTGAGGTGCACACCACTTAACTGCTGCTGGTCATGTCTTAAATTGTTCCAGCCATTTCAGGATCTGTCTAGGCACTTAAAGGGAGTCGGTAATACAAGCAGCAAAGAGTTTATAGATACAGCGAGGGAAGTTACAGAAAGAGGAATAAGAAACAGGAAAGATTATGTTTTGTAGATAAAATTCAACTCTCCTTCATACAAGTGGAAGAGGCGTGCTTTTAAGCAGGACTTAGACATGGACAAGCTGAGCGCTTCTCCAGATGAGTCCTGGGAGGTCACGAGATGCATAGACGGTAACATGGAAGCAACTGCTTGAGAAGTGACAGATGGATGTGTGGGAACATTAAAGAAGTGGAGCGGGTGGGGGAGAGACAGGAAACTCAACAAGGGAACATAAGTAAGGAAGGGCAGAATTATATAGAACTTTGAAAGTACTGAAAGGAGCTCAAATCTGATGCAAATATGGGTGGTGAACAGTAGGGGGAATACAAAAATAAGAGTGACAATTAAATCAGCAAGCAGGAAGGATTATTTTAACAGCTACATGTTAAGAAGCGAAAGAAGTCTCTATTCCTCCTGTCATAATAGACATGTCTAGAACAGAGCTGAAAACAGTGAGGTGAGGTGGTTAAGACATGGCACGAAATGAGGCTTGCCCACAGGGATACAAAAGAAAAAAGCGCGTCTTAAAGTGCTAAGAAAGCAAGCATCAGGTTTGTAGCTGACCTAGATGACTACAACCAGTGGAATGAGCATATAAAGAAATTAAACATTGCACAGTAGACTAATATAGAAATGGAAAACTGTATTGTTGGTGGCAGAAAGAGGCAGAAACCTATGAATCCGGAGAGAAAGAGAGCATGAGATGAAACTTTGGCCTCACTGAAATAAAGAGCAAAATGTGTAACAGTTTCACTGGTATCTGGATTTAACAAAGGGAGATAATTTTTGGCCATTTTTCAGTTGATGACATGATATCAGAGAAACATTGTATAAATGACTGTCTAATACTGGGAAATGGACCTGGAGATATCATGGAGAAGCAGAAAAAGGGTAGTTTCTGAACGCAGATTAGCAAGATCTCATGAAATAATGGGGGCAGATTCAAGAGGTTATGAAAGGAGCTGATTTTTTTTTCCTGCTTTCCACCAGCTGAGTACCAAACCAGACCATTTTCACAATTCACATTCTAATTTGAAGAAGGATTACTTGCAGTTTTAATTAACCCATTTCACCAACATTGAGAAAGAAAACAGGACTGCATCGGTATTGGGTCAGTAAAAGACACTGAAAAATGTAGCAAAAAGTCTGCTCTATCTTCTATTCCAATGAACTCTAGAGACTGGCTGGAGTTTTGCACCCCATTACATCTGCTGTAATCTTTAACTTCACAAATTTTACACAACAGTCCAAATGACTACAAAGTTTGTTTTCCATTTGCAGAAGGTGAGCACTTCAAAGTCTGCACCTTTGGGAAAGTCAGACAGTCCTAATTTTGGAGAATTATTCCATGGCTCCTCTCAAATATTGAATGGACAAAGCCAGGCTGATTACAAATGAAATATATTTGAGAGAGAACTAAGACCTACAAAAAGCAAGATTAACAACTTGTTCCAGAATTAAAAAGCCCCCACTATTAAAATCTATTTTGTTTGGACAGCAACTCCTGTGCTTTCAACACATACATAATTCTCAATAAAGCTCATCAGAAAGATAAATTATTTTTACCCAACTACGATGCTGGCAAAAAATTATAGCAAATAATGTTATTTCATAAATTGCCTGGTTTAACTATTCTTAGGGCTGTTGTTAATGGTGTGTTTCAAAGATTTTTCTTTTACATACTGACTAAATCCCTGAGATACTCACTTGCTTCTCATGCCCAATATTCTAAGGTAATTTCTCATCAACTCAGTGGATATTCATCCCAAAGAGCACTTCAAGAATTGGCTCTATTTTCTGACATATTTCCAAATGTGGTTGAGAGTTTCATTCTTGAGTAGGTGAAAATTGAGAGCAGGACCAATAAAACAGCTTAAGAACACACCCACTTCCACTCAGAGCCTGCATTTTTATGTTCATGAAAGAAATACACTACAGCATTAATTCACGCCTTATATGCAGATCTTAAATCAGGGCATTAACAAGATTAATTTTTAAATATTCATAAAGTTCTGTGGTTGGTGTAGTGATTATAAGTGTTACCAACACCGTCACCTTTCTAGTATTCAGTATATTTGAGAGTAAGCTACCAGTATCGTTCATGATGATGGCTAGGGATGCTGCTCTGCACAGGCTGTCTGTGGTTGGGGCATGTTTTGAGGTTCTCCTCTGGCCTGTTTCCTTTTTAAGATTAACTGTTTCATTTTCTCTGACAGCAAAGGTAAATGTACCCTTTAAAACACAAAGGGAGACTTGGAGTTCAATTATTTTTAGTGATATTATGTATTAAAATTAAGAAAATACAAGTTTTCCATGGGAGGCTTGATTCTCTATCAATTCAAGTGAACAGAAAAAAAAAAGGCATTTTAACAGATAAGAATAAACCCAGGGAAGGGCTGGAGTATGCTACATACTGCACTAAATAATTAGCAATACCCACAGATACTCTTTGATACATTACTTATTTACGTGTGTGAATTGCATTATATATGCCGGTCCATTTAGCAGATCTCACTTTCTGTAAGTTATAAAAGTGAAATAAAAGTTTTGTAAACTTTTATTGTTAAATACTGCTGAATTCGTTCAATAAAAATTAGGTATTTCTATTTCATGTCAAGTTAAACTCAAACAAACTTTGAGCGATACTGTTCAATAATTTTGATCTAATTATCTTCTTTCATTCTACTCAACCTGCTTCAAAGAGCAAGGAAATATTTTTGAGACTTCTGGTTTTGGTTTAGAATCTCTCCAAAACTGAAACCAAGACTACAGTTTCTAAAAAAAATTTAGACCATCCACCTTATTTTCTGCAGCAGCACCAAAAGCCATCCTTTGAGCTGAGCAGAAGTGAATGCTCAGTAGTCAGCAATGACGCAAGTACGGTAGAGAACGTGTACCAGTGGTGCTTGTGGCAACCCCTCCTCTCCGCCTGTATTGTGACACATGTAGTGTACTTCGCTCTCCCATCACCTGGATTTTTTTTTCCCCTGAAGAAACTCAAAACTTTCTAAATCAGATTTAGTAATTATGTTTGAGTGAAGATTACCAGGAGTACATCTGACTTTTGCTACCCTTCCATGCTTAATTTCATAGCAAGATGAAGCATGAAAGCATGTTCCAGATTCACAGGTGAAAATACTGAATGAACCCCAAGACCTCGTTCTAAGCAGGTGTTTCTATCTGTAGTCTCACCTACACAGATGGTTCTCCCATGTACACACATCTAGACGGTGTCCAGACACTGTGACATTATACCAAACTGATGGCACTGTAACAGAACGCGTCCTTCCTTATGTATGAGCAACTGAAGTCCAACACTGTTTTGTCCCTGTTGCTTATGAGGCAATTTAATACTTCAAAGCACCACACAAGAATTAACAAATTGATCTAGAGCCTCTTTTATGAGTTATTCTACGGAAGTAAATTCTACAAAGTAGAAATTCTACATTCTACAACTCTACATGTTGCAACAATTTCTGTGCTTTCATTTCATGCACTGGGGAATAAAATCTTCATTTACGTGACTTCCAGCATAATTACTTCTAAATGAATTAAAGCGAGTAAGAAAACAGCAGAACAATACAAACAATGCCTATGCTATAAGACATGGGGGTTTTTTTCCATTTACAGCCTTCTTCACAAGGCTGTGAAGAAGTCCTCTCCTCTCCGGGGGTGGGGGGAATGTCAAGGTATCCAAGTTTCAGCTGACTATGTCTACAAACACTGCCATGTAGTTCCCCAGTTTTGATGTAGCATTACATATACATAATGAAAACTGTCCTTTTTTAAAGAAAATGACCCATTTTCAAAAATCAGCAGTTTTTTGTTCCAGGTGAAATATGAATATTTATATCTAAAAGTGATGATGCCAGAAGCAAACATTCCAAACAGGATTACTGATGTGAGCATTTCACTCCGGCATCCTGGAGGACAATCCTCTAATAAATTTTCCTAGACCTCAGAACTATAAATTGTAGGCAGGGCAGCTACATGAGAGGAAAACAATGAAAAATTAATCCCTTTTAGAACCTTAAAATGTGCACTTAATGATTTATATCAGGCCATTTAATAATTGAATTTGCAGTAAATCAAAGGAACTGGGCAAGTTTGGGTTTGTGGTTAACAGCTTTAAACCTATTTCTCTCTTTGCCATATATGAACAAAGCTTGCTCACTGGGCATCATGGTTCACACTGGCATTAAACTTATCGCAATGACACTCACCAAAACCCAGTTCAAACCTGACAATTGCTCAAGGATTTTGACAACTCTTAATACAGCATACTTCAGGAAAATAAGCCAAGAAGCATTACATCGTACCCAAACCTGCACAAAACCCCCCTTGCATCAAGACACTGCTCATTCCTCCCACCTGGACTACGTCTTCTTTAAGTTCAACAGAAAGCAAAATTGTCTGCTCATCTCTGATGGGCCTTCTTTGACCTGTGGCATGGAGCTTCAAAGTAAGATTACACCCCCCCAGTTTAATACTAAGGCATGTTTGTTTGCAAAGTACATATTAAAATGTTTCTTACAATGTTTAAATCTACAATTATCTCAGAGTTGTTTGTAACTGCTTTTGTGGGGAGATGAGCAGGGGTCCTGCAGAAGCTCCCCTTTTTCCCCTCCCTTAGACATACTACTCAAGCAAACCCACGCCGCAGCACTTGTGCAGATATGAAAAAGCTTTTATTGCCTTGTGCATGCTTTCCCCTGGAAGACCGAAAAATATCCCAAAGATTTTCCACATACAGGAAGGATTTTGAAAACGTAACCCAAAAAAAGGAACCTTTTCAGAAATGAGAAGCCATACTGGGGTGATGTTTATGCACAGCGATAACCTGTACGGACATCAGGCTGCTGCTACATCCATGCCACGGGCGTAGCATCAGATCGCTTGTATTTAATAGCGACACGGCTCTTTGCATAAACTAAGTAGTTTGTAAACAGAAATTAAAGAATCCTCAGTTACTTAGTTACTTGATGACATACTCTGAGCCATGTTTAATTGATCAGGGATCTGGCACAGAGAAGCAAAAGGCTTTTGTAAGTACATCCAGTGAATGACAGGAAAGTAGGGATTAGAATTCAGAGCAGTTCCTAACTTCCAGACTACAGGGTTAGTTTTTTTTTTTACCTACTCACGGAACAGTACGTGCCACAGAAGCATTCTCTAAAGAGAGAATATGAGGAAAATACAGAGAGTAATCATCTTCCCCCCCGCCTCGATAAACCTCTGAATGAAGATGACCAAAACTGTAGTCCATCCCCCCCCACCTTCCTCCCTTGCTTTCACAACTACTCTCAGTTCCATCCTTCTCCCAAGCAACTAAAACCACCGAGTGAGCAGCTGGGATGCTTTAGGGTGAACAACAGGAATCAGTGTATCAGAAGTGTAATTAAATTTTAAACCAGCCTTTTGGGGACTCTAGTTAAACTGAAAGCCTGCTACTTCCCTTTGTATTTTTATAATTTCAACAGCACTAGGAATCAAATTTTCCAATGTGAGCATCCTTGCTCTGAAGTTCATCCACATTATAGGGCTGTGTAGAGAGGGCATGTGGGTGCTCTAGGTACACTGATATGCCCTCTTTCACAGCATCCGTGGGAATACCTCCTGGCTCTTTTTATGGAAACTCTTTTGACTCCTTAATCAACTGTGCAAAATCTAGAAGCTTTTGCAGATGGAATAAAGAAGCATGTAAGTTACAGAAAGCATGGGAGATCTTACGTAATTTAGTGTGCATCCTTAACTACAGACTGGCATCTGCCAGCTCACAGTTACGCAAAATTCACATTTGAATCCACATCTCCAGTGAGCAAAACAGTCAAGAATTAAGTCATGTCACACAAGATGTACATGCAAGGACTGTAATAGGACTCAGAATAAATTTTTGATGGCCAGGCCCTATAGCTAAAGGTACACAAAGGGACCTACAACCAGCAGACAGAGCTGCCCAGCATGAATGGCCAGGTAGTCCCACTATCAACACAGCAGAGACCTAAGGGGAAGTTTCTGGTGGGAGGTTGAAGCGAGGCTAAAACTCACACTTCAAGCCAGACATAAGGAGGACTTTAATTTCTAAACCACCACATCCCTGAAGGTGAGATAAGCACCTTGCATCACTGCAGCTCACTAGAATGACTGGCATCCAGATTGAAGCTGATACATGAGCAGGGACACTGCACTGTCATATCCCAGTTACGGTCTTCCCAGAGGCAACATGTATCAAGTGGTATGTCCTTCTCCATGGTAGAACTCGCTCACCCTTCCAGATGCACAATGGAGAGAACTACAAACAGCCATCAGAAAACTCTCACAATGCAATGAGACTACGACATCGCTCATGCCAAAGGCAGTGGAAGTTTGGGCTGTGCATGCGTAGGAGAGTTTGTATGGAAAAGGGAGCATGAAAAATCCTGAGAACTAGTGTGGTGGTTTAGCCCTGGCTGGAGGCCAGACGCCCACCAAAGTCTGTCTATTACTCCTCTTCGTAGTTGGACAGGGGAGAAAATATATATTGAGAGGCTTAGGAGTCAAGGTAAGGACAGAGAGAGATCATCCTGTCATCGACATGGGCAAAACAGACTCAACACAGTGTGACCATCTCATTTATTACACTACAGTACAAAAACAGGGAAAACCAGAGTCGGGAGCACAACCAGATCTTTAAACAACACAACCAGATCTTAAAACGTGTTCCCCCCACCGTTCCCTTCTTAGCAGACTTTAGTCAGAATTTTGGTCCTTTCTTCCCTCCCATTGTGGCACAAGGAGGGGGCAGGGACTGTGGAAAATGGGCTTCTCGGTAGCACCTTACCCCCACCCCTCCATTCTAAGCAGACTTCCCTTTAGTCATGATTTTGCTCCCTTCTTCCCCCCGATCAGGGCACATAGGGGCAGGGACTGGGAAAATGGGGTTCTCAGTCACTTCTTCATAAGTTGTTTTCCTTTTCCAGATCTTAAAACACCTCTACTTCTACCAACCCCACTCCACCGCGCCCCCCGCTCCCTTCTTAGCAGACTTCACTCTAGTCATGATTTCACTCCCTTCTTCCCCCCCACATCACAGCACTGGGTGGGAGGGGGGCAGGGCATTCATTCCACACCCTCCCCCTGCTGCACCGTGGGGTCCCACCCATGGGAGACAGTCCCCCACGAACTTCTCCAAGGTGAGTCCTTTCCCACGGGGCTTTATCTCTTCATCAGCTGCCCTGCTGTGGATCACTGCTATGGCGGGCAGTAATAAATCACAATGTCTCTCCAGTCCTCCACAGGGTTACAAGCCTCCCCCCAGCACACCTGTTCAGGTGCAAATCTTTCTCTCACTCATCTCTGTGTCTCTGCTCCTCTTCACGGGTTGCAAGTGCTGGCAGGGGCTTGCTCCAACGTGGGTCACAGCATCTTCTCCATGTCTCCACCTGCTCCACTCAGTGTGAAGCCTCTCCATGGGCTACAGGTGGGGTTTCGGCCTTTTCCATGGGTTTCTCCACAGGCTGCAGGGGCATTTTTCTCTTGGGCACCTGGGGCACATCTCCTCCCCCACCCTCCCCAGCCTTGGTGTCTGCACTGCTGGTTACATCTCCTCACCCCCTCCTCTGGTGGCAAAATGCAGCTGCTTGCGGGTTTTTTTTCCCTATGTGTGACTGGCAGAGGCACTGTGACCATCTCCGATTGGCTCAGTCGCAACTTCGGCCTTGAATTGGCCGGTGTTTACAGTCTGGGAAAACCGTAACTGCTGCTTGCAAAAGCCATCTAAGCAGCACAGCAACACAAAACTGCAACAACAAGCCAGCTTAATTCTGTAATAAGAATACAGACTTCAGGAACATTTGTATTTCTCTTCTGTTAAACTCCACTGGTAGCTTTGCTATTGTGAAGTGTTACTGATTTCCTGGAGTCTGCATCTAGGCTGGTTTTAGGCTTGTGTGCATCTCTGGTTTAAGAGCCCCCATCAGTCCTTTAACAGTTACCTCTGTGAGGTTATGTAGTTACTGAAGAGTTTTCAAATGCTTGAAATATTGAAGAACAGTTCTAAGTTATTGATGCTTATCATCTATTATGGTTTGCTCCTAAAGTAACGCCTCAAAAACCGACTAGGTGTTACCACACAATGGCAAGCCTTTTTTGTAGTCATCTGTTGGAACTGAACTGCCCAGCTTTTGCAAGCTTTAGCTAGCATTCGGCATGACAGATTATGAAGCCACATGCTACCCCATCATTATTCTCTGTGTTTCTTGGAGGCTTTCTCTGCCTGCATACGCCTGCACCGAGCGTGTGTTCTTAGTCAATTCACACACATCACTGAACAGCAAGAGGACAAATCTAGGACCACAGCAGGGGGGTTAATTAACTGTACAAGGGACAGAGCTAGCTCTAGAGCTGTCCTTTACGTGTATACAGAGAATAAACAGAGCTGGCACTCAAGGGAAAACGCAGTAAGTTTTGCACTCCTTACTTCCTTGTAAAGAGACACTAATTTAAAAAAATAAAAACAAAAATACAAGTTTAGCACCAGCCGTAGACTAGACTTAAGAAAGATCTCAAACTGACACTGTAACACTCAGTTTAAGACTCTTTCCAGGCTGGAGTAAGGCCTTGCATGGACAAATGAGAACATTTATCTCCTTGCAGCGCCTGCTCAGATCTACCACAGTTACTAATGGCTGGATGCACAAGAGAAAGGCACTGGTTGGTTAATTCCCCATTAAGAGTTAGCAGACAACACAGTCCCAAGCCCGATTTGCATATAGCACCACTCCTCTTGGTGTTAGTGCCAGCAGAGCTGCAGCAGTGTTAATGCCCTGGAAGACGTTCAGTAAAAGAGTCTTTTCAAAACATCTTCCTAAAATGCTGCAATGGAAGGAAGCTTCCAGCCCAGGAAAATAAATTGTCAAATATATGCGTGAACATATTATGACTGATGGTACATGGATCGAGTTCAGACAGGGTTACTAAGTAATACAAATGGGAAAACAACTGTTCTGCTTCTATTCAAATAATGCAAGTCCAGGCCATCAATGCCTTTTGGGAGACTGGTATCACTTTATTCATGAAGCACATACGTGCTTTGAGCAGGAGGTTGGCCTGGACAACCCCTGGAGTTCCCTTACTATGCCTCATCAAAACACCAACTGTGGTAGCAGCCCTGAAAGCACGTTACAAAAATAAAACTTGCACGATGTGCTCTTGAGCATACCTCATGCCTGAACTTCATCTCTTTCACACCCCTGTGCCATAATAATCTTATTTATCGTTGAGGCATAACTTGCTTCTGAGAAGCATCCTGTAGTTTCACTGTGTCTCTACAGCTATATGCTCTATTAACAGTGCATTTTGGGGCCTGGGGAGTACCTGGGGAAAGGATATAACAAGTATAAGCTAGGATCAAAGGAGGTTTCCTACCTCCTCCATATAAAAGAGCCCTACGTCCACCTACTGTCACTGAGTGTCTCAGAGTTTCTCACTCTTTAGACTGAGAGGATTGAGGGTGAGGATAAGAGGAGAGATACCTCTTGGGGTTTCTTTTTTCATTCGATTGGTTGTAGTAGCTTGGTGGGGGAGGAGGGAGGTTGGTTGGTTGGTTTTAAGCTCCATTATATCAGCCTTTGTCATTTACAATTCCTTTCTGGCTGACCTGGCTGCTGGTTTGTCCAGGAACAACCTGACTGCATCAGCACAGCAGTGAAAAAATTACTGAACAGCATGTTAAAGTTTCACAAATGTCTTTCCTCTCAGACCACCTTACCCATCACCCTACTACCATGCAACACAATTATGATGGAGGATGTGCAGGCAGGGGGGTGCAGAAGAACAGAAAAATTAAGAGGCTACCCATCTTGGAAAAAAGCAAAAAAACCCACCTCTTACAAGTACCTGTCCCAAGCGGTAATTTTCATTTAATATGAAAATCTACACCTATGACCAAGTAAATGGGAATGCCTGTACTCTTACACTTTAGCATCCTTTCAGTTTCCTTAGCATTTTTAAAATAAGCTGCATCTTAAGAGTAACTGCTACATACTCATCCAAACAACAAACAGGCCCTACAGCGTTAAGCAGCAGTTACCCTCTAGAAGCCTTGATTCTGAAAGTGATTTTGTGTAAGTCATGCCACTAACTTCTTGCTACAGACTCAGCTACACTTTCCAACACAAGCACAGAAAAGCTGTCTTCCTTAGTAGCTCAATTCCTACATATATTTAAAGGCTGAAAAAAACCCCAAACAAACCAAAACCCACCAAACAAAAGAGTTTACTGTTTTTTATTTATGTTGAATCAACTCTGCAAAACTGAGAAGGAAATACTTGTTTCTATTCCAATTTGTGCATTAAAAAAAACCAACTCAAACATTTTTCAACCAAGCTCCAAGTACAGGACAAATTTCCTCTGTAGTTATGCTTGTGTAAGAACAGAAAATAAAAGCAGCTGCTGAAAGTTCACATCCTTTTTGGTAGAATTTAGGGTTTTTTTTCATAATATAGGGGTTTTTCATGATTAGACAGCAGGAGTGGAAACCCATAATGGACTATTGCTTGGGTCTGATTTTCTGTTGTCTAAATAGTTTTAATCAAAGCCAGAGATTAATACATAAACAAAGGACTTGACTGATGGAGATTTCAAAGATAGTTTGGCCGCAGTGTATGTGATATATATGCAAACACTCAGGACTTGCAACAGAAGTTCTCAGGCAGAATTTAGAAGTTCTGTCTCTGACCGATTCAGTTTGAAATTCACTGAACAAAAATCATAGTTCCTTAGAATTCAGGTTGCTCTCTGCTGTCAAACAGCTTCCAAAATAACCTTCTCAGCTGCTCTTCCTATGTACAACTCAAGTTACCCAAATCCAGTTCTTCAAAGAACACTCAAGAACCGTTTTAGATTTCTTTTTGCGTGTCATACTTCTTGTGTTAGGTTATACTGAAAATAGCATCAATGGTGACAAACAAAACGCAGCGTTTCAGCAGAAATGTTCTATGTGCAGTAGAACAATCTCCATCCTCTATATTTAAGTCCCAGTCATTCCAGCCTACTGTTGTGTGTGCTGTGGCTGCTCCACGCACAGGGCCGCTATGTGGATTTGCAACTGCAGCGGGAGAAGGGCGGTGAGACACAGGCAGCCTGCCTTCCTGCCTGCCAGGCAGGCGCTGCAGGTACATCTAACCTTAACCGTGCCCCTGAAAAGGGACACGAGCAAGCCACAGTCTGGTGTCAAAGCTGTGGTGACACAGCTGCTTAGCCCAGGATAAATTCAGGCAGCTGTCACACGAAAGTTGTTTCACCCTTCCTTTGTTTCAAGCCCTTCCTTTCTGCCACTTCCCTTGTGCCAACAGCACCATTCACTCAACTGCACACAAGCCAAGCGAGCAAGCTGGATCGTGATCAAAAACTAGCATGTCTCAGGGTTAGTCTGCAGCCATACAACTTTTTGACTCCGGTTACTACAGAGCAACACAAGCACTAATTCTGGCATATGAGAGCAGCAGAAGTAAGCAGTTAGACCAGACAGGAAGGCAAGCAACCACTTTCACAGCAGCAATCTAATTTGCAGCTTAATCAAAGCAGCCATATAATGACAGCCTATGGAATCACAAGCTATGGGAACTGAACCACTGGTTCTAAAGGACAAAAAGGAAGTGCGACCTGACTCTCCTCACTCCTCCACAGTGCTTCAGTAACTCCAGAAACCCACACCGCTAAGTGCTATCAGCCCAAACACAGGATGTTCTTAAACAGGTATTTCTTCAGCAACATGCTTATGGTCTTTCAAGGACCATTAGGAAAAGACAAAGAAAAGAGCAGTTTTTAAAAAGCATGTTTGGGGGTATTTTTGGTACAAGGTGAACATTTATTTTTAAAATGCAGGTGTTTCTTTAGTCCGAGTTACCAGAGGCCTGTTAAAGAAAGTACAAAAGCTTCTTAAAGAAATGCCCAGCTTTTAGAATGGGCACCTCAGCAGGACATAAACTCTTCCGATAAATTGTACACCTCACATTAACCAATTAAATGATTTACTGAAGTGTCCTCAGCCCTACAAAACAAAAGATTTCAAAACAACATGTAATTTTTAAGACAGGCAAGGTAAGGGTATGCACTGGGTTGGCGGGGTAGGAGGAAGATTACTTTTAAAAGTACCTTCTTACTACCTTGTTTCCTACAGAATTTAATTTCAGCCCTTACCAAAGGAGTTTATATTTAAATACTAAAGTACCTAAATCCTTATAACAGGCAATTTTTATTTCTGATGACCTTGCATTTGATGCCTACTGTCCTTGCGGCTTTCCCAGCACATTGAAAGCACAGGCCTGCCTTGGGGACGTTACACGGCTGCGAACCACCACAGAGAATGCCAGGGTGAACAGGATATGCACGAGTCACATCAGCCTTTCAGGTGATGCATCCTCCTCCTCTCTCTGCATTTCCTCCAGAAATGACAAGTAGGCTACAAAAAGGGCTTCATCTTTAAGGACCAGTGATAGTCTGGGTAGCGATGAGGTAAACACATGGCACAGTTGGGTAGTTTTCCCTGAAAGGAGGTGTGAAAGCAGTAATGGACACTAGGAAACACCAAGCAAATTGACATTAGATGGGTAAACAGGACTGCAACTGTTTTGAAGAGTTTAAACGGCTTTTGGGTGCAACTGCTTTTATAATCCAAATCCAGGGACTATATGCAAGCTTCCCTCCTGGCATCAATAAACTTCTTATGCTGTGACTTCAATATGGGAGAGTAAGCAACAGATACAAACAGCGCCTCCCCTCCTTCCTCAGCAAGGCAGACAACAGACCATGGAGAATGGGCCAAACTCCTAACAAGCCTTCAACCAGAATTACACACACCCCATACCAAACCCACTGATAAAAAAAATACACCAGTAATGCAACACCAACCTCAGCGCAACCTCCTCCTCAGAACTTGCTGCTAACACAGTCCCAGGGCTGCTAACAGTGCTCACCAGCTGCCCCTGGGCCTCTGCAGTCCTGCCTTCCTCTTACGTTTGGTTCAGAGACACACACCTGTCTTCACTCTGGTCCAAGGTGATTTCATTCATCTTTCAAACTGATGTGGCAGTAGCAGTGCCAGCTCTTAGAGGAAAGTTTTATCAAGTGAGCCTGAGGTCATTACAGAGCCTAGCATTCCTGCATGACCTCAGAATTTGACGCTGTTATTAGATACTGTAAGGGGAAAATTCATCTTGATAGAAATTTACCCAGCTAATTTTCAAAATACCAGGTGGGGAAGGAGGGAGGATGGGCTTTGTTTTCACAGATTTACTGGCTATCCCAGCAGTCCAAGAAAGCACAGACACTCTATCCTGTGGGTTGCAGGAACAATTTTAATAGAAAACCAAGAAAATGCCACCCACCCCCATGCAGGGTCAAATTTAAGTCCACAACCCATTTCTCCCCTCATACAGAGGTTTATGAGAGATTATGTGATCAACTAGCCAGACCTTGCCTTTTCAAGTGAGAGACCTCAACTCAGGAGGCCTTAGAATATTTAATATGGTTCGAGACATGTAAACACTGAGAAGCCCTGAGTACCCTAAGTGGTAAAATGAACTTTTTGTCTCAGCATTTTCTAGTCTTAATCAGCACATTGCATGAGCAGACCATTAATATTTTAAAGGCAAATAAAGGATGAAATGAAATTTTGGAGACATTTGACCCAGTAAAATATTTTTGAAAGCTAAGGCTCAAAATGACTGTATGTGTGTCAGTTAAGTGGGTCTCCTGCTAACTCAGGAGAGGTCAAAAGCGAAGCAAACTATCCACTAAATGCCGTAATTCACATACCATCTAAAAACACACATTCCTGAATAGAGAAATTATATATACTTTGAAGGGTAGCAAAACAGCCGCCATTCAAAGATGTAAGTGAACTAAGATAAAGGAAAAAGAGATTCTATCACCTGCAAGGCTTCATATGATCACTGATTTTCATTTAAGCAACTTCTGAATAACCTGGAGCTCACAAAGGTTATTCTGAGGTGGTATACATCAAATTTAATTCCACGTAGCTAAATCCAAATGACGTGAAAGCTCTTATGAAGTGATGAAATAACTGCTTACATCACTTAATACAGCAGAAAGACATAAGCAGGACAAAGGAACAGGAAAGCACAAGACTTGTGTCTGCTTGCCTTCTCGAAGTGCTACATAACTTAATGTGCACTGTACCCCAGCACCAGGGCTTTGAGACCATGCCTGATTATCGTAGAGGATGGACAAGCCATGTGCAGGACCTTGCGCTTGGCCTTCTGAACTTCATGCAGTTTGCACAGGCCCTCCTCTCAAGCCTGTCAAGATCTCTTTGTATGGCACCCCTTCCATCCAGCGTGTCAATTGCACCACGCTGCTTGGAGGAACACCCAAACCAACTTCCAAGTGTGTGATTCCTGCTTATCAGAGAAGACAAGATGTTGAAAAAGGTAGTTCTTGCATGGCAGAGAACTAAATCTTGGACAGCCAGTAAGCTGCTCTCTTTTGAAAAAAAAAATGTAGAAATGGAAAATAATCTTCTGTTTCCAAGTTTCACAGCAAGAACACAGTGCCTTTAGGCCATGCAGTTTTAATTGCCCAGTGGACAAGTGTTAGGAGCTTAGTGTTCTGGGCTGCTGTAAATCTGCTTGCCCCAGAACAGGATATTTCTGTTTCTTGAGCTACACATCAGAATTTAGAATGAGCTGGAGAATTCGAGAACAGAGTTTTGTCCAAGTCGATCGCTGAAGTGTTTGCTATCAGCTCAAAGGCGCGTGTGGAGCTTTTGGCTCTAGAAGGCTGCTGACAATCAGGCATTTCCACACCACTCTAGGCTGGCCGCAGCTCTAAAGGACAAAGCACTGCTCTGCAAAGCTGTCATACTAGAATGAAAATGAAGCAATTTATAAAGGAGAGTGCACGAATATGGAGCAAGAAAGACGCCACAGGCTTAAATACTGCCAAGCATTCAAGTTTTCAGAAGTTTAAAATAAAAGGACAGCCACTTGCTGCTCAGCAGGACATCAGGCAACTCTAAAGCACAGGTCTCAAAAATGCACATCACGTATTAAGAGTTCCTTTGTAATTTTTCTCTGTTTTTAAAGGAAAAAAGTAAACAAGTTCTGCTTTCTACAAACAGCACAAACACCACCACTAAGGTTTTACTTCTTGGATAAGGCAAAAGCTGGTTCACTTCTCCTTCCTACATAGGGCAGCCTGGGTCTAACTTTTTACACACTAGTGTCCGTTTACTATGGCACACTGCTAACATTTTGCTGAGGAAATCTTAAGAAAGGTTAAAAAAAAAAAAATCACAACTACTTAATTGTTTTGATCTCACCTCATCTAACCTTGAAAGGAGTTTATGGGACAAAGAAGAAAATGCTTGTAACACAACTCAAGGGCTTTCCCACTGCTGACTTTCAAGTCTACTGCAAACAGACTCTTAGAATAGAACAAGAATACATTTCCATGGAATACATCAGATACATGTTTTCACTACAACACTTAATGAACTCACAGGAGTTACCTGAAGCCTAACCTTCCTACAAGCCTTCTACAGTCAGTGGAGCAAGGGGTGGACCTTCAGAGAAGCAATGCAGAACTGCGAGAGTTAGTTCCTTTGACTGAATTGCCTCCTGGAACGTACTCACTCGCCACCTCTTTACTGATCCCCACAGCAATTCAAACCATTTCAGTAAAATTTCCATCAGAATTTTCCACTCACCACTGCCTGAATCCACCTGTTACAGTACAATACGAGGGGGAAAGTTGAGAAACACACCTTACACATCAATACCAGTTTTGACAGACCTCGCATGTAGGAAGAAGTAAGAAAAACTCAGAGAATAGTGGACACAGCATGTTTTTTGCTTTAGTTATCTGGCCTCTACCACCCATCTTCCCTAACAGTGAAGTTCCCAGTCAGGTGTCTCTTCTGACTAGTTATGACGACTAGGTAATTGCAGGGGAAAGTTCTCTAAAGAGATTACATGATTTCTGGAGTTTCTAAAAAGTCAGAACAAGTATTTTAAAAGTTAACCCAGAAACGAGTACCGTACTGAAAGGAACTGCCTATATATATAATGCACACAAATAGTAGTTCATGTTCACCTGACCCACATTTGAAGAAAATCCTCTTAGTTATCCCTACAGAAAGAAAACATACACCAGGTTATAATTCCAGTGAACACCAATGCTTCCTGAGGATGACAACTGCATTCTCTCCCTACAACACTGTCAATATAGAAGGGAAAAAGAAAAAGCACAGAAGTTTAGTGAAACCCCATCAAGGGCTTTCTTACCCTTTAATCTTCAAGGTATGCTGTCTCTTTAAGCCCCTCAAGGCCCAAGCCTACCACAGTATCCATAATAAAATGAGGTAAAAAAACCTTATAGTGACTAGATCAGCAAGGGCAGATAACACTTACTGAAATAGAAAAGTCAAACCCTAAAATCAACTTTTACAGAAATTGTACATGCATTTGGCCCTCTCACGCCTCCTCAGCATGCCATCTGCTCTCTAAATCACTTCCAGAGAGGTATATCCCTTCTTTATCTGTCTAGAGCCATCACAGGGCACCCCCAGTCAACCTGTGAAGGCCAGTTAATAGAAACCAGTTCCAAACTGGCACTACAGAAGCAACGTAATACATCAAGTTCATCTCTGTCCCTCAGTGCAAGGAGCTGAACCAAGCAGTTCCACAACACGCTATGAGGGTGTAACATGTAACCTCTATGTTGGAAAATACTGCCAAATGCTGATTACTCCAGCCAAATCTTGTTCTTGGCAAAGTACCACCAAACAAGATAACCTTTACCAATACATTTTCTTAGCCCACAGCTGTACTACACTCAGTAACCCATAGCACAAAAAAGCAAAAAAAAAATAATCTCAGGAAGTGGCCTGATGTCCAATCAAGTAAGAGGCAGCAGGGAACAAACAGCAAAGATAAGTTTTTGCCTGTATTCCAAGCATTAGACATGCTTTCTCTCTTGCCTTCCAAAATTCAACGCAATTTTCAGGAGAGCTGGACACCAAACAACTCCAACAGGAGCTGAAGATCCATAAGGCTCTGAAAAGAACATCCCAGGGATTTGATTCCCCTTCTAACACCGATACACTTGGAATAAAGCAGAATACTGTTTTTGTGGCTGTGAGGTTGTTCCACCAAGTCATGCAGAACATAGAAGAATGGGCTATTTTCATCTGATTTCACTTATAAAAATTCATTAGTAGATTTAATCCTTTTTCCCAGCCTCCAACTAAGACGCCTTTAAAGGTGCTATACAAAACACCCTAAATCCCAGTCATCACCACAATCTGATGTTTTGCCTGTCTTTCCTCCAAGCATAAATAAAGGGAGTAGTAGGCCTTGAAATAACTGCTGATGTGTGAGGTTATCCAGCCAGTCAAAACATGCAGGAGCACCTAGTAACCAACTCTCACCACCAGTAGGGGATCTTCAAGGAAATACTGTAGTTTAGCTGCCCGTTTTCTATCTATGATGTTGATTTTCAAGCAGAGCAGGCTATTTTGGAGTTATGCCCTGGCTTATATGAAGATGAAAGATGTATCCAACTAGGCTCAATTTAAAAAGTTCTCCAGCTGCATCCAAATCTGGCTTAAATACAGCATGAACTCAAAAATTAAAAGTTGAGCCAGAAAATCACTACTAAAAGAAGGGTAGCAGGAGGCAGGCATGGAAGGGTTTACTCCTTTTTAATGATATCACGGGTACTTTAATTTCCAAAATTAAGTTACTCTGGTACTAATGTGTATCAGATATGCAAAAATTGAGTTCACAAATTAACAGCAAGAAGTCTAGGTGGAGTTACATTAAGAGAAAAATGGAAAATCCAAGTTTAGATGCCAGAATGGGTTTAATCACAATTTAAACATTACAAAAGGTTTTGAGAAAGCTTAGCAATATTTCAGTCATATGCAAATTATTATAATATCAGTTTTGCAAAAGAGTTTGGAGCAAAAGAGTCAGCAGGGAGAAATGCATGCACTTTGCCTCTCCATAATCACCTGTACAACACTCAGAATTTGTCTCAGCTAGTATATCTTGAGAATATGGAAGATGATAACTTAATGAGAAGTCATTATATTCACATTTTCACACAATATTTGGATGCAAATTAAATAAATACCAAAGATTAAAATAGTATGCTCACACAGATTTCTCAAACAAACATTCATTTTCTAAACAGGTGCTGTTCACACTGATCAGAGGGTTCAGAAGGGTTTGACTTTTCACAGAGGCAGTTCACTTACTCATTTTTCTTGTCAAAAACATACTGGTCTATGTGGAGGTAAGGAGGAGTGACAACTTCAGACCGCCTAAGGAAGGAACCTACAAACAGTCAATTACAGAAAGAGGCAGAACTAAGTGTATCACTACAGGGTTTCCTTATTAAGAACAAACTGTGGGAAGGTGCAATATTGTTTTTCATATATTTTAAGACTGCTTTATAAACAGCTGGCATAAATGGATGCTTGCAGATGCATGGAAATTAGCATATCTTTATCATTCATGCCATTTACTTTAAAAAGATAGGTGTTTAGTAATACATACGGTTCCGGATAAACAACTGGAACCGAAATTAAGCACCACCTGCCTCAAGTTATTAGGTAGTACACGTTCATATGGCATATTTGCACACTTCCTCCATTACTGACAGCATAACTAGCATTTTAATATGCCCTTGATAGATCTTGGGGAAGAGAGGGATTAGAAACTCCAGACAAAATTGGCAGGAGTGAAACGTGAATGACTTCATTATTTATTTCTAGGTTTTGAGCTTTGAATTTCCCATGGCATTCATTAGATATACATGGTATACATACGTTCTTATGCAGACACATTTCAAAGTGTGCTTTTCTACCCGTTAACTGCATCCAGTTTCCTTCCTGCTCTCCAGCTTTCTTGTGCTTACTTTCACCAAAACAGAGTCTTTCATCTTTACAGAATATGATGGAGCATGTTTCGGGTACAATTTTCTGATAATGTGTTCAAAAAGCCTCCATAAAAATTCACCTTTACTATGGATGACAAGTGTTCAAGAAGAACAGTCTCACAGGATGAATTTATGCATATTACCCATCTTTTCATTACTTAGTTATGGTACCTGTAATAAATACAGCAAGATTAATGCTTAAATCTATTCATGACAGTTTTTGAAGACTTAAGATAATCTTTTCTTTGTCAGTCTAAACTACTTGTTTACATTTATTCAACTCTACAAAGCCATGGTTAAATTACACTACCATTCATAAAATTCCCCCCAAATATCCGTTCCCATTACCTGCAAGGTTAAAAAGAGTTACTCTAAATCCTGTATGTTCAGGGTAAAACCTCAACTACCTTAATTTGCCGCAAACTTTAAATATAAGCAAAAATCACTAGATCTGCCTATTCATAATAATACAGGTAAGCCCACTTTTATAGAGTGCATTTTTTCTGATGATATTCTACACTTTCAACTATTCCGCAGTAAAGTATGTTCAACTTTTCTCCTATGAAAAACACAAGCATCCCTATGCTAGCAACTGTTTTGAGTACTTTTCCTGACAAGTATATACACCTCTTCAGAAATCAAAGTAAGAAAGGGATCCACTTTATTCTTTTCATGTCAAGAGCAAACGCATTAGAATACAAGTCTGGTTTTCACAAGACTCTTCTGAAACATTCAATGAGTTTCATTGCAACTACAGGAAGCAACGTTTTCCTTTTATTTTCAAATCTAGGGGGAAAAGCCGTGCAATTTCTATAGTACACACTTCTCACCATCACCTTTTTACCATAAGGTCAGAAAACTACTCCTGTAGTGGCTTCCTTCCACATTTAAGACAGAATGTTGCTCCAATTTTCCCAAGAAATTGTGATAAGGACAGATGTAGAAATTCCTCTGTATTTGACATGACATTGCTAAAAAGCACGTTTGCTGCCCACTTATTTCTTTAGCCAAATAAATACGATCTCCTTCTTGTCACTGGGAAGAAGTACTGTTATGATACCTATTCAATGATGTATCTACAAGAACATATTATTTTTTTAGTTAACTATGGAGGGAAAGAAGCGGGGGGGTGGGGGGGTGGCAGGGGGAAGGTGTTACTTGAAGATCACATCCCTCCTGCTCCTTTATGTTAGCTCAGCCCTACCTTAGTCTTTCACTAGTGTCACGGCTCACAATCTCCACACCCCACCTACCCAAAGTAAAAAAGTAAACTTTCCGGTTAATTAAATAGCTCATTCTTTATGGCTTGTTTTTATTTTAAGGAGTGTATTTAACCCTGGTGTGAAATGAATGCTGAAAGTGGAATACAAAGTGAAGGAAAACGAGTAAAACTACTACCTTCCTTACACAGATGGGGAAATGTAGTAAGAACCGGTGCTACACAGCAACAAAATTAATTCATATCTATAACACAAGCTTAGATTTTGCCATTAAAACTGTTACTCTTTACTTCTTATTGAAGAGAGTGGTGGGTGAAGGAGGAAATCAATTTTAAAAACAGCGCATTCAGGATTTCCACACTGCAGCACTCACGGCTGAGGAACAGACTGAAACCGAGTTCACCTTATTTTTCTAACCAGGGAAAAATAAAGTAAGCACAGTTTGGAACTCCATGATTAATAACATAAAAAGACTAGCAGAGGAAAATAATCATCTGAAGGATTCATGTTTACTTCCCTTATTATCTTTTTTTTCCATCTTTTGAAGTTTTTCTTCCATAGGCTAAAGCAATCAGCATGCATTGCTGCATCATCTCTCAGGTGAAACAACTCAAAGCATTTACTTTCACCTCTGGCTTTTTCAAAAAATGAATGAATATATGCTATACTTTATGCTGTAACAGGTTAACCCTGCATCAGCTAACAAATTTCTTGAGGTTTAAGCCTACACGCTGCACAGCCTACTTGCTTTCTTTTTGTACTTTGCCAGATCTCTTCAATTTCACAAACTTCTGAACAGAGCTGTCATCATTAATTCTCAGCAAGAAACCTAAGCCACTATGAATCACTGCAGCGACTGGCAGCAAGTGTCAGCACTACTCTCACAATGCTTCAGAAATGGAGAGAAGTCCTAAAGCAACTAAAAGCTTTTTGCTAACCTACCACTGACTTGGTTCTTGCACAAGTCTTCATGCAACTTCATTAAATAAAAGAGCAAGGGGAAAAAAAAGTACATTAGGCTGACATAATATTTCAGATGACAGAAATATTTCAGTGTTCTGCCTCTCTAACACAGGGTCTCAGCTCTACACCACAGCAGCTGAGTAGGGACACCACACAGGCACTGAAACTCAGGCTTTTAATGAAGTGTGAAAACCCAATCAAACACTGACAATTATGCCTCCCACAACTGCCCACAGCGGTGTTTATTCATCGGACATCAGATATCAAGACCACTTGGCTCCAGACTAGAGTACAGACAACACATGTTGCACCCCTCAAGAAACGCAGCACATAATGTAAACCATTTATTTACTGTACAAACCTGCACGTGTCTCTGTGCTGCGTGAAAATTAACCTGTTGGATAATATTGTCCCCATAAAACAATTGATAATAATTATTTTTCCCGAAGAGAACTGAATGTGAGAACAGAAGAGAAGCCTCTAAAAAATGCCTCTCAGCTCCTGCATTGTTAAGCCACAGATGTCTGTACAACCAGTTCCTACAAATGAGAAGGAACGAGCATTTCTCTGCATTGCGAAGTTGTGGGGTCCCCCCGCCCCCGCCACTCCCATTTACATTTGTGTTTTAGCAGCCATACTACTGTAACACTGCTATCATCTGCAGCACTGGCAGCTCTGTGGTCCAGTGCCAGATACAACAAAATATTTCAACTTCCAGCAATCACGGAGAAGTTCACTGTTCTACTCATCATCAAAGCCTTAAAAATACAGAGAAGAAAACTGGACCATGACCTCATACCAACTGTATTTGCTGTGTGGTTGAAATGAAGTCAGAAACTTATTTTTCCAAGTCTTTTGGAAACAGCCCATGTTCATCCCATGAACAAGGGTGCTTTAGTACTTTGAGCTGTAACTTTCAGCAGAAGAGATACAGCTGCATTTCTGGTGACGAGTAAATTAAAACATATGTTAGCACAGACCACTGTGACATAACTTTAAGGAGTTATGAATCCAAGTTACAGTAAGATATACTTCTTTCTCACCATCTCGATGTCTGTCCCTGCTGCTGGTGTACTGGCAGTCAATATGACTTGCTTTGTGGCAGCAAGGCAAGCTAATTTTTAAATTACCATGGGCCTCCAGAGCTTACCAGAGAATTCTGAAGCAGCCTGCTGTGAGACATAGCCACATGCAGAGGCTCATGCTGCTTTTAGAGAATAAATCATCTTCAAGAGAGGAATGCCATCACATCAGCAAAACCTCAGTTTGTGTTGAATTAGTATTCTAATTAAAAATAATAAATTCTTTATTACATGTTCCTTCCTAAACTCACTGTTCCACTGCTAAAAAGGGACCATAGTTTTTTAGTATGCAAAATTTCTAGATAAATGTTAATCACTGTCTGCCCATCCTCTTAGGAAAGGTAATTCTCAGAACAGAACACAGCGGATACTAACAGATGAAACGCAGGGATCTAGATGTGACATTAATGCACAATTATATTCTTACCTAAGCACACATTCTAAAATGTTTCCCCAACAAAGATGTTATCCACTGACCTAACTGTCCGTTATTGACACAGCAGCAATACAATTAAGGGACTTAAGTCAGTTTAGGTTTTTTGCAGGGAATTTTGCATGAGGGGTTTGTGTCTGTTGCTGGTTTGGTTTTTTTAAAAACATAAGTGAGAACAAGTTCTGCAGATCTCTCAATGCCATATATTTTTCTTATAGTTACCTACACAATGCAGATTCAAGTTCCACAATCTTTTTATTAACCATACAGTGTATTTATTACACATACTTCAGACCTGTCAAAGAGAATTCCTACCAAATAGCAAGACAATTGTGGTGTAATTTATCATGGTAAAAACACACAGATAACTTCAAATTGTCTATTAGGTATCCAGAACTGACACGAATTTAGTTGGTCTAGGCATGAAGAAAGATTCCAGCACACTCAGCCTGGTGCACATTTTGGCCAACTGAGAAAAAAAAAAAATCTAAAGGTTTGCCTAAACCAGAATGGTTTGGTTACAGTAAGTTTCAAGAAAATAATCAAGGAAGTGACAAAATTAATTCCTTTTCCCAGCTCCCTTCAGCTATTTTTCTTGTGTTGAAACTAATATTTTATATGTAGTTCCCACTGATTTCACTGGTTGCTTGCTTGATAGGATGAGCACTTTCTTTTGTTGAGAAATTGAATAAAAATCAAAAATGTCTGGCTGCCCACACTTATTTTTACACTTAAAAAATTTAGCAGCTCTCTTGGAAGCTGGGAAAATAGACATCTTTAGAACACAGTGTTAAAAATACATCTCTGTTTGCCTACCTGTTTCTCACTCAGAGCTGTGATTTTGGCTTGAAGTTCATGAAGCTGTTTCTTCAAATCAGCGTTCTGATTAGAAAGAAAAAATATCTGTGAGAAAGATATTCCATTTGTTAACATAGAATAGTAGCAGGAAGGGTTGTTTTTTTGTTTTGTTTTTTTTTTTTGCATAAGGTACTACAAATACAGCACTTCTGGATGTACAGCCAATAAAATTCAAGAGGCTCAAAGCCTTACTTAAGTCACTGAGTGCAACAATAACCAAAGGACCTTTCTAGCACTCAGACAGCCCAGTTTGGAATGAAGATTTCATTAAAACATCCATTAGTGCCTACTGCATTATAAAGCACATTTGTACATTTCATCAAGCTTACAAATTAAATGAGAATTGTTTGTTAATATGTAATACAACAGTATCATACTGTATACAGTAGCATGCTTTATATATATATTACCAAAAGCATTCCCGCCTATACTACTTAGGCAAAGACGTTATTATACATTTGACTACGTAGAGCACAAATATCTATCAAATCTTAACTGACACACATGTCAAACGAAGGCAAACATATCTAAGGCTTCATTTCCATGTAAGTTTATGCTTTAGACTGTATTTAAGGGAATTACGTTTTCCTTATCACACCATTCATATCAGCACTTTGCTTACAACAGCTCTTTCTTAAACTTAAGAAGCCATGAGCATCACTATAAAGATGTAGCCAGGAAAAAAAAAAAAAAAAGGTTTTACCATTACTTTCCTATTAAAAATAAAATAAATCTGTCCTCAAATTAAAGCTTGCTTGCTTCTACAGAGCTTCAAAAGCTTCCCTCCATTTCTTCCTTTCCACTTTTTTTGTTCTCATTTATGTTGTAAACTCTTTACCCAAGACGATGCTGGCTTGCTGTGCTATATACAGAAATACTGAAGTGTAGGACTAACAGTTACAGGAACTTCATGCTCAGGACAATTTCCTTATCTTTATATTCCTCCATACAATTCTGAAATGCATTATTGTAGACAGTCTTCTCCAACATACATACAATTCTATCAAAACCAGATAATGACCAGTCATCCTCCCTTCTCCTAAATTCCACTAATAAAAACACAGCGAAGGGCATTGGAAGCAGGAACTGGATTTACTCTTCCTGGCTCTGGGAGCTTTGCGTGGCAGCTTGCAGCATGACCTGGCTTTCAGCAGATACAAGCTGAAAGTAAACTGCACATTTGCCCAGCAAGTAAGAGTAGCAGACCTTACCCAAACCCCATCAGAATAAGGGAGTTGTAGAAAGCAGGTTTTCTAATACCACCCTACTCTCTGCTCATCCCACCCACTCCACTGAGCTCAGAAAAATATATGCTCAGAAAATGTCAGGGCATTTAGTATTGTATGGGGATGGAAGCACTTAATAGCAAGGCTCAAATGAGCTGTCTTTATAACCACCACCAGCCCCCACCCCAGCAACATTTCAGACTGTTTAGAGAACTCTGCATAACTCCCCACTCAGCACACTGGAGTGTTTAATTGCTGTACAGGATAACCCAGTCTCCTTACACAGTCGGTTGGAAAGGGATGAGCTCTTCTGTCTACACAAGGAGTCTAGTTATCCAGCTTCAGTAGCTTTGAAACACCCCAAGGCCAAATGCCTACTGTCTCAGTGCTGTAGCGTTTAAGTTGGATACCCAAAACAGGCAATCTGAACACGGTCTTAAGCTACACTATTTGGACAAAATACCCTGTCTCTTCTGTTACAAGTGTGAACCTTCTGCTATCCAAAAAAAAAATTTTAGTAATGGCAGATTTTGTAAAGAGCAACTTGTAGCAGAGGCAGAAACTTGCTGCATGTCTGAACTGCATCAAAGCTTGCAAGATTCGCTTGATTTAAAATATTTTAAAATAAGCGAAGCAAGAGGCTCCATGAAGGCAAAAGTTTTGGTTTTAATCTATTCAGTCATTGTTCAAAGATTTGTTCATAATAGTTTTCTTATAAGCACTGTGTTAGCAAAGAACATGATCAAGAAATATCTCAAATTCTAAAGCTTCACAAACTTATTTCCTGCCTTTTTATGGGTAAATAATGCAATATAAAAATCAATGATTACCTGTGGATCTTGCTTCATTTGGGCAACCAATTTCTAGAAAGAAAAGAGATGAAACAATACAATTATGGGTCTTGTTGAACAATTTAAAAATTCACCTTTTTTGAAGAACCTTTATAAAAGCAAAATATTCTGTTTATGGCTTTTCAGTAAAAAGGCCTGGAACCAGTACTATGTAATTTCCAAACTCTTTCTTATGAATACAGTAAAGCTACCACACTAAGCCACTACCTTTTGCTCTTTCTCCTAAACATCTCTTGAACAAGTGATGCCTTTTAAGGACAATTTAAGCCAGCTGGGTAAGAATCGAATAGCTGTGTCTCCTCCAGAACTGCTGCTTTCTTTGCTCGCAGCCACAAGAAACACAAATCACAGATAACCGCTGCAGGCACAAAAGCTGTCTGTATATTCAAGAGCAGACCATTTTAAGTACTGAGGGTCTGCCCGTGTGTTGGTATGGCTGGTACCACATGGAAGACCCATGTTCAGAAGTATCTTTGCCACTTTTCTCCCTCAGAGAGAGATTGAGATCATTGTAGAAGAGATGCCCTCCACATCCAAAGGAAAGCAGACAGATGGTTACCATTCACTATTCTTCCTCCTTCACTTCCTTCAGGCAGCTGCAGAAGAATGCTGTCTATTGCTAAGCAAGAAAAAAAGTTACCAAGCTGTCACCAAAGAAAACCAGAGCCCAGGATGAAGAGGCAATATAAACCAAAAATTCCCAATTTCCTTTTTGGTTATAGACACATTTATTCATCACATTGCCATGTCCCTTCTGCACACGCAAAAAACAGTAACATCTCTACTTTCTTCTCCATTTGCTCATCAAAATCAGGAAAAGGAGTAAGAAACAGAAGGAGAAAGCAAACAAGAAAAAAAATATAGCATGTTTCATTCCACCTGCATTGATACCACTCAGAGAATTCAGGCTTTTTCAATTAACTGTCTTTATAAGTTTATTTCTTTTCTCAAACTAAATACAGTATTAACCAGAGAAAAGCATAACACCACAAAGATAATTCTGTGTCACACCACAGTTAACCTGCTGCATTTTCTTTCCGGTACTAGCCAATGCTGGACAAGCATAGAGTGTTACCTCATATCTTTTAGAAATTTATATCTCTGATGTCTTCAAAGATTATGCCTTAGGTTTAATAGTTAGTTACTCACTTTTCCTCCATTACTCGGCCTTAATTGCTTTTTAACTCAGGAAAACACCCAAGATTCTGTGACAGTAAGTTCCAAAGCTATGCTATGGGAGTCTTGCATAAGTTATCTCCTTTTTCTCTTGAATCTGTCTCCTGATAATGGAAGCATGAGGGGAAAAGATTACAGATAACCAGTCCTGAGTCAAGAGGAATTGGAAGTTGGACATTATGATCTTTATGTGTCACTTCCAATTCGAGATATGCTATGATTCTATGACTGTTTCTCTATTCATCTTCTTCCTACACTTTTTCTACACCACATATTCCCCCATAAGTCATTGCTTCTTCGAACTGAAAGTCTTGTCATGCACGCATCACTCCAGTGTTTGTTCACTACTGGCGCTCTTCCTTGTATTCCTCCAGTTTGTCTCTATCAGCTGAAGAGAAAGGTTAAACCACAACATGTAACAATCAAGTACTCTGTCCTATGAGGAGCCCTTCCTCCGTGCTAATAGCTGATTCACAGCCTGCTACTGCAGATGTGAAACGGGACTGTTTATCCAGAGTGCATCACCTGGCATTTATTTACGCTGAATGGTATTGTTTTGTCAAGCCACCATTCAGCACCATGGGTGCTAAGGTGCTGTGATACCCCCTTGCTTACACACCCAGCTTATTTTCCCTCGGTGCTTTCTGCCACATCAGTTTGACAAGCAACAAATCTGATGGTTTTTTATACAAAGCGCTTGTACAGACTCAGTCATAAGACAGTCAGTGACTAAACTTCAGAAAGTATTGCACACAACACCATGTTTTCCAACTTTTTTTCTTAAAGTTCTTCTTCTTCACTGACCTCAAGGCAAGCTAGATTTAAGAAATTTAAAATCCTAATGATTTTTTTGATTTATGAAACAAGAGAAGTAAAAGGATGGTTTAGGTTCTTTCTTTTCACGGAGTCATCCATGAAGCCCAACCCTTCTGTGAGAATAGCTAAATATAACTCCTTTAACACCTCTTGTGATCAAAACTATAAAGAGCAGCCTGCTTCAAAATAACCTTTATTAAGTCAACACAGTAGCAGAATGAGCTACTTAGATTTGATGTATCAGGACAACCAATATAGCTTTTGACACAGAAGATACCGGAATATTGGAGTTCTACTCTGGGATAGTGAGACCTGGTCAGACTTCATTTGTGGAGGATTCTTTGATCAGCAAACCCAAAAGAAACAAAGTAGCTTTTTCCAAATAACTAAACACCTCTTCTGGGTCCTTACTGGTAGTTCAAGATGCACTGCATCAAAGCTTCAGACAGAGCTCTGGAGGTGAACTGGAACAGGCAGGAAACATCGAGCTGTTCCACAAACAAAAATAGAGTCACGCTGAGCGTGGCTTGCTACAGCTATGTAAGCAGTCCCAAGGACACGCTGCATCAGGAAGCGGGGAGGCTTCACTCACGGTGCAGAGCTGAGCTCCGCACACTCAGACACCTGTGCACCACTCAGAGGGGACAACAAACGGCGACTGTAGGAGCGCCAGCATGTTTGAAGGGGCTGCAGAAAAAGAAATATTAAAGAAAAAGATGACAAATGAGAGAAAGCTCCACAAACCCTGAGCACTGCCAGGAGAAGGGATATATTGTATATCTAAGTTACAAATTTCAGACACACCACAGTTGAAGTACTTCATTTGAACATTATTTTTTATGCCAAACCCAGTTTAATTCCTGTCAGTGGCCATTCGATGAGCTGGGCAGTAACCACTTGTGCACAGGTTAAGAACAGCTTACTGACACACCCAACATGCCGCTGCAAGCGTTACTGGCCACTGTAAGCATTTAGACCTTTCTTAGCCTTAATTATGGGAACATACAGATTCTTGAAGGAAAAAAAAGAAGACAACCTTGCGATATAATGGCTTGTTTTGCTTCACCAACTAAACCCAAATGTTGATTTTGGTGTGGAGCTCATTTTTCATGCTAAAGCTAAGGCAAACGGGGTCAACAAAAACCCCTTGTACTTGTTAAAATAAGTCTTTTTAGACATTTTCGAGTCTTCATCCCTGTTCATCATCTCCATCATGAAATGATGCTAAAAATTATTAAAAATTAACAGTCTTAAAACTTTTCATTGGCTTAGGTGTGTAGGGAAATAAAGATACATACAGGATGTAAATGCTTTCATACAAACAGAAGTGTGACTAGCGTTCTGACCACCCTACAGCAGGTGATACTTGAATACTTCCTGGCCTTAAACGTTTATTTTAATGCCTCCAGCAAAATGCCACAGGTAATAACTGAATCTCCTTATCCCCACAACAAAATTAATTGAAGCTCTGAATGCCAGGGTCTTGGAGCCAGAGCAAAATTTGCAAGAATTGAGGCAAAATACTTGTCTACCATTCTTTGTCTAGCTTTTTCAAGCTTTCCTCCCTAGCTGAAAGTTGTACTTTGGTAAAGCTAATATAGCTTCATTTTACTAATCCAGCCATCCATGTTCCTGCACTATGTTCAGCATTGCAGCAAGTAGTGAACAAGCCATCTAGAATACTTGTTTAGACAAGTCAGTAAGTAATAACATTTGGAAAAGGCTTCCAAATTTCATATTATGGGTTTCTTTTATCCACTGTGTAACAGTGGGTTTCAGATATCCAACAGAAATACTTGGAGAACTGTCTTTAGAAATGGTCTCATTGATAAATTTACTACTTCAAGCTGGAAGCTACTCTGTGTTTATGGTTTTAACAATTTTGTTCCAAGAATTAAGGTGCATATGTCCTCATACATTTGCTAAATCAAGTTTTATTATTATTTTTAATATTTCCCATTTGTATTGAGATGAGAAGCTGCAACTCTAGTGCCATACAGTCCTGAACAGGCTACCAGCAAAAAGACCCAACACGTAAAAGTCTCCAAGCCCAGGCACTATAACCTTCTGGTTAGAAAAGCTACACAATTCCAGGTTTAGAAGCTACTAAAGCAGGAAACATTCCAGCAGAGAAGCACCAGATGAGATGCAGCACTACGCACGTTTCACTTGAAAGTTCCTCCACCATATTATTCCACTGCCAACTGAATAACAAAATTGGCTTCAGAATATTATAAAAACCTTCCAGACAGAAGTTGCTGAACAAAGAGTTTTTAGAATGTTTTTATCACTGCTTCAAAATAATATAAAAAACATTCCCACCCACAGCCTGATATGTAGATTTTTCACATTTGCTAAAAAAAAAAACAACAGGTGGTGAGGTCAAAATGTAGAGTGTAAAATTCTAGAGTAGTTTCAAGCTTATAAACCAATTACTATGGTTGTAGTGCTATTACTTAATGCTACCACTAGTAGTAATACCATCAGTGATACCAATGCTGCTATTACTTAAAAGTAAAAAGCAAGAAAGAATAAGGATTACCTGGTGAACCTGAATTTCTACTTTCAGAGCCTCCTGTAGAGTCTGCAGCTCCATTCTCTACCTTCTCCACTTTCTCTAGAAGTGTCTTTGCTGATTCCAGTGCCTTTAGTTTCTGGTTTCCTCTATTACACCAGTGCTATACAAAAATAAAGGGTTTCTTTTGGTTAGCAAAGGAGAACAGGCAATTTGAAAAGAAGAAAAAAAAATTATCACAGAGCAGGAGTGAACTGTATTAAACTGCAGCTTTCTAGTGTAAACACAAACAGTGTTTCAAATACTAGAAATCTACAGGCTGTACAAAATGCCTGCCTTGGACTTGTTCAGCCAAATTTGTTACTTCCCACATAACCCAAAGTTCTCATACTTATCCCTTATCTTAGCTTGCAGGCAGCTATTTCCTACCAATATCCTACAGCAGTTGCATATTAAATTAGAAAATTTCACTATTGAGGTTTTAAAAAAAAAAATCTGTGTAGATGAGAAAATATTCTGGAAACTAAAATTCTGCAACCCATACATCAATAAATTGTTAAACAGAATGTATTGCATTAACATACTTCAATGATGCTATAGACATCTTAGGTGGGATGGTCTGCATGCAATTTGACAGAACAACATTAATATATTAACAACCCACTGCCTGAAGTTTGTGCTGAGTTTGTCGTTTCAGTTGAAACCTATTTTGAAGGAACACAAGATTGATAGAAAGCAGCTTATTCAAAACCACTAATTTTAAAATACTTTCCTTCTACTGGAATTCTACTCATGGAACATGAGTACAAATTTACTACCTTCACTTGCACTCCAAACAACTTAATCCCCCCTACCTCTAGCACAGAAAAGCACTGTCAGCCATACTTCTAAGAGGCTTCAGAGTTGGGCATGAGAATTTTGTTCAGAAATATGCTAAAAGTATCAGCTTCTGAAATAGGATTAAAATGCCTGTCTCCATCTCATATGCTCAAATCACAATGGAAGCTGTGCAAAAACTAGATGGAAACACATCTATATAAATACATACACATAAAAGCCACCAGAAAACACTATATGGCAATCTTTCCAGTCACTTTTCCAACCAGACACCACACATTAAAGAATTGCTGGAGTGTTAAAGTAGTTCCTATTTTTGTTTTTTGGAAATTGCTCACAATTATTGTACAGGCATTGTAGACAACTCAGAAGCCTTCACAACAGGACTTCGTTGTTTTCAAAAAGGATATTGACAGTTTATATTAGATATATAGGCTGTAAAAACAGAGTAATTCCCATACGTTAGAGAATTTTATTTTAACACTGCAATAAACTGGAGTGCTGGACAAGTTTGTGAACTCCTGAAAATAAATGGTTTGGAGGGAGTTGTTTTATTTATTCAAATTAACCGTTTCTCTTTCCAAACAGAAATATGTTACAAAAAGAAAAGACTATAAAGGGGTTTTAAAAAGCATTAAATTCCTTGTTTGTCAGTGCCGTCTGCTGTTAGCTTAAAGTTACTTATTTAAATAACAAAGGCCTGATCAGACTTCCTAGTCAACACATGAAATGACCTTCTGCAAGGGCCTCTCCCACATGTGACAGACCAGCAAAACCAGCTGCATTTGCAGCACTACTCTCTATAAAATCGTAATTTGTATCAAGGGATACATGGAAATTACATATAGTTCCCTGTTCTATTACCACAAACAGGAATGAGAAAATAGAATCCCAGATTATTACTTCCACTCACTGACAAGAACAACTATAGCCTGCATTAAGTCTCTACCATTGCAGTTTCAAAAGAAACCATGCTTCAGAAAAACACATGGGAAACTGCCTAATGAAAACTGGAACCCACTGCAGAGGTAAAGAGTCTTTCATAAGCCTTGGAAATTCGATTTTGGGGTAAAGCTGCAGGCAGATACAGCCTCTCAGCATGTCTTCAATGAATGAGAAGGCACTCATGACAAATAGCTAGCATCACTCTGTACCGACCTATTAACTTTGAAGTACAAACCAGCAGAAGAGACTAATCTCAACTGAGAATGTAAACAATATCCATAATTTTAATAAATGTGACTAAAGGCCAGTACTACTTCACAGGAAAAGTGGCATATTAAAAAAAATATAAAGATTGAGCAATTACTATCAATGCATAACTTAATTTGACAGATAGAAATTGTAGTATTGATGGTTTGTAAAAACTAATCTAACCTCATTTCATAGATGTCTTAAACAGCCACAAATATTTTTCAAAATTAATTTTTAAGAGGTTTGAGAACATAGTGCTAGTGCTTTGGAGAAGCAAGTGGTTGCTCAGCCTAACCATGTTTACAGGGGTGTAGACATTAACAAATGTAATTCACTGTCAAACACTGAGGAACACATACTGTCACAAGTAAAAAACCCAAAACAATTCTTGTAATATACCAATCCCAAAACATCTGTTATTGTTTCAGATTTCTTTTTCCATATAGCTTTAAAAGTTTTAGAGTCCTTTAAATTTATTCCTTCTATATATATAAATTTTAAATAGCTGCAACATCCTGGAGAATTCATTTCAATTCATAAGACTAAAGCTTCCAAGAAAAGGCAAGAGAGATTAACAAACTTTTGACCTTTTTTTTTCTGGTAGGTTTTCTAACTCAACTCCTTCCTACCTCCCCTCCCCCAGCATTCCCATTATAGCCTCAGAGCAACTTGCTTTGCAGTATCGTTTATTTCCTGTTACCTTCGGATGGCAAAGTTACACTGAAGCACATTTTAAACCTAGGAAACAACCTCCTCTTCAAAATCTAAACGTCCTACATGTGAGGGAAGAGAAACTAACACTGCTCCATCAGCAAAGACCACACAACAAAGAATGATCTTTTGCAATCACCTCTACTAGCCGCTGTATTTGTCGGTTAGCAGCACCAGTGTGCTTAGTAAAGAACCACCAGGATTAGCAATTATAAGAACTTTCTTAAATTACAAATAAGACACCACATATTCAGCATGACACCCCAACAGAGGCATTCATCACCAGCACTTTAAAGACCAGGAAACAGGCAATGGACTGTGAAGAATTTATTAAGGCATTCTGAAGTGATGTTCCCAGCATCAAAATAATTGTTGGGGTTGGAGAACACATTCAAAAGATATTAATTTAAAAATTTAAAACATTTACTGAGTGTTAATTAAAAGAATAAAGGAAAGAGTGATCACCACTTACATCCAAGCCCTGGACTGTATTCTTCCATTTTATGCAGAATAACATCTAGAAATATCTATGATGGCAGCTCATTATCTATCACTAGTACTATATATATATACACACACTCACATACATATGAGTATGGCGGGTACAGAACAACATTAGCAAGGGGTCACACATGTGGAGAGGGCAAAAACCTTCACTATTTTTGAACTTTTATTCCTTTAGACTGAACTTCAAGAGAAGATAGAATGCCAGTCCAGTGGCACTTTACGTAGAATACCACATCCAAAGATGTATAAAACCATCCCTGGATTAATCATAAAAGCATACTGCATTTTCCACTTTACTTTTGTGACAGCAGAATTATTTTAATTAAAAAGCTTCCAGGTGATTGAAATTGCATGGGTGGATTGGTCCACAAACATCCCATTAGTTTTTAAAGGAAAACTTTCAAGTATTTTGGTAAATTCTTAAATCAGCAGTTTCTAAAAGGAAAGCAGAGGACTGTGGAGTAGATGCATCTCTTGCACATCCAGACAAACTTCCAAGCCTCAGCAGGGAACAGCACTGAGAGCAAGAGGTGTATTTGCTATTCCTTGGGTTGATTTCAACTATTGGAGGCAGCAGTTCTCCACTCAGCTCCTTGCTGGCATGTACTTGTTATAAAGAATCCCTTCTTTCTTACAAGGTTGCTTCAAGACTTAAGTGTCATACTCAGGTAAGTACCCCAATACATTGCAGTTTAGGTAGCACATGTTTATATACTATAGAAATACTCAGAGACTGAGTAAAACCTTGAACTCTGTAACAATCGTGAAAATTAATTAGCATTTCTCTATTATCTCAATAAAAACCAATCCACACCAGAACCTACAAAATTCCACAAAGCCATTTAAGTGACAGCTATTTGGTAAAGTACACTAGAAGCTCAGATGACAAGTATTTGATATATATCAAAACCGAGGAAGGACCTATGCAAAAGCCATGAATGACTCTTATCACAGAATGGTTTGGGTTGGAAGGGACCCCAAGGATCATAGAGTTCCAACTCCCTGCCACAGGCAGGGCCACCAACCTCCAGGACCTGTGAATATAGAAGGATTCTGAGTAACTTTAAAATTTTAGACAGAAGTCTTTCTGCACCAAAAACCCCTTCAAAGAGCAGACTAAATTAAAATCCACTGTACTTAGCAATACTTGGGCGCAAATCTCAGCCCTATGGTGATTTTCTTTCTAAGAATGGGGCTTCCATCAGTAACTTTTAGTTTTTAAGAATTAATTTCTGACTATTAGCATAGAAAGGATTTCAGTTTCAGTAAACATTGAACTTTTCCAGGAATGGATGCCAGCTCTTTGTATCATCATTCTTAGGTAAACCATCTTAGTCCTGGGAAGAAGTACTTACCAGTTTTAAGAAAGTTATTTCCTTCAGCTCTCTACCCCCTCCTACAAAGGAAAAAAAAAAAACCAAAATAATTACAAACAGCTTAACTGCAGTTTGAAACAGAAAAAGAAAATTCAAAGACTTGAAAAGTTGGGGGGGAGGGTTTGAGTGAGTTGTTTTGGGGAGAAGTTTTGGTTTGTTTTTTCAAGTTTTGGCTTTTTTTAATGCAGTACCACTTGGAAAGAAAATCTCTTTGACACGTCAGGAAAAGACAAGGAGATTAAAATACAAACTATTACTGTCACTAGGGGAAGAAGAGATTATAGGTACAAGCTTTTCTAGTTCTATGCAAGACCTGTGTCCCCCTCCCTTGCGGAAAATACCTCCTTTTTATCACACTTATTAGCATCTAAATCACAAGCCCTGCCAGTTGCCACAGCTAAATATGTCAGGGTGACCCAGCTCAGGTATTTGCCCACCACCTCTGCTGGAGGTTATACCAACAAAACAAAGACGGTAGAGCAGGTGGTAAGTCAGTGCAGTCACTAGGGCTCAAATCCTAGAGTCCTAATGCAAACTGAAATCAATGGCAGTTTAAGCTAATATGCTAGGTCATGAACCACAGAGGCTGAGAAGATACACTGCCCATTACACCGCCGGTGTCACAGAAGAACAATGTTTAGCAGCAGAGCAAGGTAGTACCTCTTAAATCATCCTCATATGAATCATAAAAAACTTGTGAGTCAGAGTCCTAAAAAGATAGCTAAAATATAAATGATAACTCATTTGCTCAATTACTTTGCCTGATGCTAAAAGTAGCCTCCAAAATACTCCAATTTTCTAGTAAAATACTAGAATATTAGCCTATTTTAAGCTTCAGCTCCACAGCTAACAAGATCTTTGCAGATATCTTTCTATCCACACACAAGTCATTGCAGACCTGAAGTTTAAGCCCCAGCCTTATAAATAGATACAGCAGTAGAAAGCCGCATAATCATCTCTTACTCAATGGAGACCAGCACAAGTGGAGGAGTTTACATTTACTAACCAGGGTGCCAATGAACAACAAGCCAACAGGAAGCCTACTGCTGGTAGTGACTTTAAGTACTGATGCACTCCGAGTCACAAATTCTATTGCGCGTTTTTAAGCGCCAGAGTATTACAGAGGATAAACTTTTAATTTTAGAGCTATTTCAGGGTACTTTAAATAACATCCAACTGCTAACATGGTAGGAGATGAACTGGAGAGGAATGACTCTTTTGAGGCTATATTCAAATTAAGTGCATTTGCTCTGGATGCTGCAGAATTTGAAGGTGCTGAAGAGACAAGTGTGATTCTCAAACTCTATTTTCTTCTTCAACATTAAAACCTTGGTTGTCACCTCCACCTCCCACTATCAATTGGTTAATTCGCTGGTCCAAAAACCTATAGGGGAAGCTCCTTCATCATGCAAGCACTAACCATCCCTCTTCAACAAGCAACTATAACTATGTCTTCAAACTAATAATAATAAAAAAATAGTCTCACTGCTGTAGATGACTGACTCTGAAAAGCTAAGCAAGCTGCTCAGTACTACATGTCCACAGTCTTAGAATAAAAGAGCATGACTTATTTTTAAAAAGAAAAATATCCATTTACTAGTAGCACAAGTACATACAAACTGAAAATTGTCACTTAAAAATAACAGCATGATGAACTGCTCCTTCCTTCCTGTTTACCCCTCACGTAGAGCTCTGCCCCCATAGCAGGGCCTTACCTTCATCAAGACTGGACCACGCAGAAAAAAGCTGCGTGGCTACAAGCCTCCAGATTGCATTTAACCACTCTGAAGGACTACAACCCCAGGCTGAGAACCCAGAGGCTCCCCAGGACAAAGTTAGGAACACCGGGAGTTTAACGGTGACTATCCAAGTGATTTGCTCTGTTGCTTTGGAGAAGTCACTTATGAGGGGACCTAGACAGGGAATGGAAATAGATTTGCACCCCCCTTCTGTACATAATTTAGTTCAGGGTTTTTCTTAAATGTTTAGAACAGATTAATGTTTGAAAATCAAGCCCTGGAAAACACAAAATACATCTCCCTCACGCAAGTATTGCATTTTTACTGGCATTTGCCTCATTTAGCAGAGAGGACATGCTTAAAGAAGGAAGCATCACTTGAATAATTTCTTTTCATTCTAAGTTTCCACTTTGCATGTGTTGTTTTTTAATTCAACATTTAATCTCTACAGCAAATAAGGAATTGGTTTTAAGCAGCACACTGACAAGAGCCACAACTTGTGCCTGATACAGGAAAGTTTTCTTAGATAGGGAACTGAGACAAAGAACAACGAATATCCAAGATATCCAAGGCTGGTAACTCCAACTATCTTAAACAGACATGTTTTTCATTGCTCTTAATGTTTTTATAATAAAGAACAGTTTATGACCGACTTAATCTGTAGCTTTGGTTTTTGACAATTCTCTTTGTGGCTACTGGGAACCAAGCTGGAACAGTATTAATGAAAAAGGTACCAGATAAAATCTTCTCTACAGATGAAGCGAGATTATTTCTTTTTCACAGCAAGAGTACGTACAGAAACTCACACTGCCTCTCTAACTCTTGCTAGAAAACACATTAGAAAGTTAAGATTAGACAGCTCACAATCTCCTGTATCTAAAGAGAAGTCTAAAGAATTTAGCATTTACAGGTTTTCTTAGCAAAAAACTTTGGCAAATAGAAATGTATCACAAAATCTCAGCTACTCATTTTACTGAGGTTGCTCTTTGAAGGCTCTAAAAACCCGTGCTGTAAACTGTCTGAGGTGTAAGTCTGCAGGGCTAACACTCAGATTATTACAGAATACTCTGCGATCTTTGCAGATTTTAAAAACCCCAGCTCTCCGAGTCATTTTTCTAGATCCAATTCTTCTTTCTATTAAGAACACTGGTGCCTCCCCAAAACATACTTGAGAGCAGAAGAAAAGCTTGAACTATGCTTACCAGTTTACTACAAGCTAAAAACCAAAAAGCAATTAAAGTCAGCATTAACCAAATAAAAGATGAAAGTTTCAGAAATACATTTTTCTTAGTGAGACTGCCTACCGAGAGTCTGATGTTTGTGTTGCTAAGATGGGTGTTTGATAATATACGTACACTTGACGTAACACCCCACACCCCAAAAAAATAAAGGGTCAACCTTTTCAAGAGCTAAGGAAAAATACTCCACCATTACCAAAACAGTCATATTTTGCAGATCAACTTTAAACTTTTTGCTGAAGTTTGTAAATAAGGAGAAGAGTTACTAATTTCAAGGGACTGTTATGAAAACAAAGACCTGGACACAAAGCTCCTGCGTTTATGACTTGACAGCCCTTGAGGGCATCAGAAAAACTACTTACAGTGGTTATATAGCACCTGAAAACTACTTACTGTGGTTATAGAGCATTTAAGACTTCTTAAATGCTAAGTACCTGTATGTTAAAGTGTTTGGTTACACCAATCAGATGCTTGTTATCACTTAAGTTATACAATAAGCTTAAGCTGCTGTAACCAACCATTCCTCTGGTAAACAACAGGAGGAACAAAAAGTCATGTTTGGCCATTTTTAAATTAGCCTTTTCCCTAACTCTGGAAGCTAGTACATGTTTACCGTTAGACCACAGAACTTTAATCAGGAACTTTATATGTACAAATCACATGATAATATTTAATTATGCAATTTTTACTTTTTGCCAGTAGGACCTCTGGCTTCTTCAGTCCACCACAGGGTGGACTCAGATGAAAAAGGGGTAGTTGTGCAGAAGCAGCTATTAACATGACATTCATGTTTCAGACTTGTTTGACAATATTAAGGGTAAAGCATTAAAAGTTGCTGGGTTTTTTTGTGCAAAATACACCACACAGAGAAGAGAGGAAGTTTTCTCTACATCTGTCTTTAAAGCAACTGCTCTCCTTCCTGTATTTGAAAAGCATCCTGTATATTGAGAGTAGTACCAGTATCTTCTAGGAAAACAAGTTGTAACAGTTACTTTGCTGTGATTTTCAAGTCAGAAATTAAACAACTCATATTCTTTAACAGGATGGGACTTCTGCAATCTCAAGAAAAAGAGGGACCAGACACAGCCCAGATGGAGGGGCTATAAAGCTATTTCCAAGTACATTATGATAAGGCTCATGTTTCAATGACCATTGTTCGCAGTGCTGGTGCTGTCACTTCTGTGATTAAAGACCAAGCCTCCCATGTGCCGGTGCAGAGAATCTGATCTTGCTGTTGTGCTGCAGCTGGGAGAACTCCCCGTCAGTCCCAGTAACACGTGCCAGGCAGGTGGCAAAGGGACCAACAGGATTCCCCAAGATAACAAACAGCACTGAAGTGTACTAGCCATACCTTCTAGTTCGTCCATCTCCTACCAAAGGAGCTTGGATTTCCTACTGGTGCACACAGACAACATACAGGATTCAAACTACAAGTTTCAGTTATGCCATCAAGTTCCTTCTACTGCTATGATTAGCTATAAACCAAATGCAATTTGGAGTTTAAGATGCAAGAAGCCGATTTCATGTAGGCATAGATTGTTTCACCTTCTCTAAAACAGCGTATAAAACCATAAAACTAAGTTTAAACCAAAGTGTGTGACACCATCATTTGTCTTTGCAGAAGCAGTACTGTATTTAACATACAGAAAACAAGCTAAAAGACTCATCACAGCTAAAAAGCCCATCCTATCCCTATTGTAAAAGCAAAACCACTTCACAAGCTGATTTTTAAAATATCAGCTAAAATTTGCTGTGGCAGCCGAACATATCTAAGCAGCTGAAGACCACCCTCTTCGTTCTGCTTGCCCTATGACTACAACTCTGATGGGCATTAGTAACTCTTCCTACACAGAGTCTTCCCCGGCATCTAGGATGTGGGGCAGGGGATGATACCACAGTTTCTAGCAAAAGGAAAAGCCACATTTGGCCCAGTGGGAAGTTATCACGAGTATGTTTTAATGCCTGGGGATCGTCTCTCTCATCTGAGCAGATTTAGAGTACAAGGATTTGTCTTGGTATATTTCTCAAATCAGAGCAGCACACCCTAAAGCCACTTACACGGGGAAAAGTTTTCATAACTTAACTCGCTGAGGATTAACCATTTAAGCCAATTTTAAAACAACACTCATCCTCCCACTTCTCTTACACACAGAAGAGTAAGGTGCTGCCATTTAAAAAACAAAACAAAACCAAAATCAACTCCCTGCTCTTCTATTTCCTTCCGTATGATAAAATGATTCAGGGACACAGACTTAGTTTTTATTTAAAAAATAAAAATAAAAAATTTGGGAGGGGGAAAAAAAAAAAAGGAAAAAAAAAAAAAAAAAAAATCACAGAAAGATTGCCTTTCTGACCTACGACCATTAGTAAGCCGGGCAGAAGTTCTTCCTGACCTGATAGCAAGGGCTCAGTGTATTCCTCATCTAACCCCCTCCATAAAAGTATCATCAGTACAACCCTGCTTTTTGTATCCAGAGGCCCGTGTGTGGGGATGTTTTACAGCACTGCTGCATTCAGAAGTTGACAGCGCAGAGAAACAAATACAAACACCACTGTGAAGCCTCACTCTGCTCAGTGCATTACCATTCACCGGTTTTCAGATTAATACAAACCCACCGTCTATGCAGTGGGGCTAAACTCCTGCTCAGGTAGAGAGCTGGATGACCTGAACTTGTATTCTAGTGACTTTGTTATTTAGACGGACTGTTTATCTATACTTACACTAAGAGGAAACCAGAGTCTTAAAATTAAGTCTGTATTTTGCTAACAGTGCAACAGCAAAGTCTCGTATTTGAAGCAGGGAACCAGATTTTTGTGCAAAATTAAAATTCTTACATAATGTAAAGATACAAATTCATGGAAGGCAGAGTTCAGTCTTTGTTTTTAACAATTTTTGCTGCATTCTGACATTCTATAAAGTTGCTGGAAATGTGGTGTATTTTCCAAATTTATCAATTAAGCTTCAAAAATGTCAGTTAATCTATTAAGTCTCAAGATTGGAATTTAGGTTTTTTTAAACATTATTTTCAACATATTTAGAAAATATACATACAGCTGGAAGGCAAAAAAAGGATCAAAGATCAATATAAGCCAGAAGGTGTCCCCTCCCAGCTGTACTAACCCATTGGTTTCTCTCAAAGTTTATAAGAAATTGAAAGGGAAGGTATTTGTAGGTTGGTGTTTTGGGGAGCGGGTGTGTTTGTTTTCAATAACATGCCTAGAGAAAGCAGTTCATTAACCTCATAAACCTGTTCTTAAGGTGTGTGGTAAATTTCTCCTTCCAGTCATTGAGAAGTTTCTGTCTTCCTTTCACACTTCAGAGACAGAGGGCTATTTGGTGAAAATGAGACTGAGGAGAGAAGGCTACTTTTCAGGAAAAAAACCACAGAAAGAATCCTAGGAATTGATTTAACAACTGGAACAAGGAAAAAAATTAAGAAAAATTCGAATCCAGTACAGATTAAAATAAATTTCCTCCCTCAAATTCAATTTCTGCTATGTCAGATTTTTTTTTTTACTCTTTCAAACATGAGGATAAATTTCATATTGAGTGCCAAACTATTTTTCCCTTTCTAGCAATCCACAATCTTGGAAAGAACTGGCTTGCCGGAACGATGTGTTAGTGAGGCAGAAGTGCCTTAAGAGTTTTGGGAAGAGGTCCAGGGTACAAAAGGAGATGATTTGGGTAGCACTGCAAGACTGCAGGCATGAAATGCAAAACTAGCACTATCTCTGACTACTGCTGGAAGTGCTACTGCACGTCTGATGGGGAGGACTTCAGTTATGTGCACATCTCCAGCTTGTACAGACTATTATTTGAATTCTTTTCTATTTACCAGAGATGTTCGGAGGTCAAAAAAAAAAACAAACCAGAAAATAAAAAGAATCAGCAAAGCAGCCAACGCCTCAAGCACAAACAGTGACATTCAAGGACAACCACGGCCTTCCACTTCCAGAGCACCAGTGCTATTAACTCATCTGCCAGCAGGGGGAAATGCCAAACAAGTGAAAAAAGTTGAAAAAGCAAAACACGGAAGATGAGGAATAAAATTAAACAAAACCAATATCCCCCCAGTAGACCCAGCAGTTAAAGAAGGGAAACATCCTGCTCCTGGAGAAGGGAGGCAAGAAGAGGATACAACTCATTATTTTCCTCATTCTTCCAGGCTTTAGAAAGAGAGAGTGTGACAGTCCAAAATACAAGCATTTAAGAACAGTAAACAAGAAGCAGCAGTACTAGCAAACAAGAAGCAGCTTTCAGTTTCAATGCTAGCACAGAGGGACTGCAAATCAATTATAGTTTTCTTATATCTAGTGGTTGAATGAAGAGCAGAGTTTTCTGATTACACAACTGAGAGAACTGACGTCAAAAAATATGAATTTTTCAAGAACTATGCAACATGAGAGCACAAACTAATTTAAAGTGAATCCATATATTCTAGAAAATCATTCTGCATTACAGAGGACTTCCCATTACACTTATACAGAATCCCAAGAGTCTGTACTTTTTTTTGCTGAAGAGATTTCAGAACAGTGGGGGGTCCCATTAGACACCCTGTTTTCCCCTCTACCTTATAAATATTTTCTGTACACCATTTCCATGGTTACAAAGTATAGTGAAAACTACTTAAAGGTGATACCAGTTAAGGGAATAAATCTGTGTTAAACATATTCTGATGAAGGGCAACTTATGCGGAACAGACAGGAAACAGGCAATACACAACGCAGGTTAAAAATAAGAAACAGAAAACCAAAATGTGAAAAAAAATTGTTGAAGACATTTAACATGCATTAACAAAGGAAAAAAAAACCAAAAACAAAACCCCAAGCAACAAAACAGACAAGCCCTGCAACCACAAGGACTTTCAGTTGAAAGCATCACAGGCTAAGAATCACAAGGACCAATGGAGAGATTCTCAGTGACAGATTGATGGTGATTAGCTACACAAGTTCTGCTGATGTTACCTTCCCACAGATATCAGGCAGAAGCTAGCTACACCAGTAACAATAAGCAAACATTTTTAAAATGCAGATGAATTGTGATTAGGGCACCTTACAACAACATGCAATCTTTCACATTTCCATAGTTAAAGCTGTTTCAAAATCAGATATTGTACTTTTAAGTACAGCACTGCACTCAGAGTGTCCATGAAGTTGCTAACTGAACAGTACTTCAAGCACACAAAAGGAGAGATTAGACTAACAGTATATCAAGAGGTTTAAGTAAATCCCAGTTCTGCTCAGAGTTTATAGTTCTACCTCTAGTTTCTCCACTTTTATTTAAATTATGCTGCAGCTGGAGCACTCCCACAGGCAGCTAATCTATATGACCAAAGCTGCTCTTTATGTCCTCTTCCAGCTGTGAAGTCCTACCACCAATAGCCTACACTATTTTTCTACAGGATGTGGGGGCGAGGGGTGTCTCACTCCACAGAAAGTTGAAGCGACTCCCAGACAGGTCTGGGGAGCACCAAGCACAAGATTAAGCAGCATGAGCACTGGGCTGGCAGCAGAAGGGAGGCAGACAGACCTTCCTTGCTTGCTACAGCAAGTAAGAGATGGAGCCTTTCGCTGCTTCTCTTTTTAACTGAAGCAATCAAGGAGTCATCCCTCACTTTCCCCACCTGGCCAGAAGTCTGGCTTGCAAGTTATGTTTTCAGTGATCCAGTCACGTAGACGTGTTCTTTTCATTTGGAGACTGGAAGACCCTCAGGACAACTGGGGAAAAAGGAGCATCTGAATTCCGTATACACTGCTTGTTACTCAGGCAGAATAGAAATCACTATTATTTCCTGCTTATCATCATTATGGCACAGGGGATAACAGCTCTTTACTTGTTTACTGTATTTCCAGTAAAATTAAACCAACCTGTGCTGGTTTTGCTATGGGTCAGCTTCCATACTGGAACAAGCAGCAGTCCACACTTCCTGCCTGGCACAGTTCTTGTATTAAACAAGCCTCTACAGATTATTTTAGCACATGCATGAAAAGTAAGCTGTTTCATGTATATAAACTACAGCAGCATAAACTTGAAAATCACCTGCTAATGTCCATTCTTGTGTTCTGTACTTAGGATACTAAAAATACCTACAGAAATATAGGAGCTCATTTTATCTTTGGTAGAACTTTTAAGAGGAAGCAGGGTGGCTAAAAATAAGAAACTAGAAATTCTGGCCTTTACAACAGTACAGATCACTGGCTTTAACATGTCATGGGCTCCAATATGAAAATGATTTGTTAGTGAACAGATGCTCACATGACAGAAGTATCAGAGAACAATAATTTGTTTCTTTATCTGTCTTCAAATTTTAAGAACAAGATGGAAAAGGTAACGCTTCTCACCCGCTAGAAGAGATTTATTTTTTTTCTAGAAAGAATACTGGCAACTTGATTTCACACAGTTCTATGCAAATAAGTCTCAAACTTCTGTTGATTTTGCTAGGTGCTCTGAACCCTGCAAAAGGCGGCTGGGACCCTCTGCTACCACCAGAAAGGTATCACGTTTTCCTTTCCCCTTGAATAAATACAACACCTGTTCTAAGTACAGCCTGCTAACATTTACTAAAAAAAAAACCAAACCCAACACTTCAATTTGATTTGCTTTTTAGTTGAAGTTATTTTATTTCACCAGCTATTATTTCATTACACTATTTTGTCATCTCTGATCTCTGGAGTGCAGAGACACACTAAAAAAAAAAATACGTAAAAGATCAGCTTAAGAGCCTCTAACAAGAAGTACAGTATGCTCTGTGCATAGACTAAATAAAGAAAATACACAGCATTAGGCTTTTCACGAGTTTCTAGTTTTGTGTACTGATAAATAATGATAGAGCACTTAAAGACATCAACATGCTTTACAAGTAGTCTAAATAAAAAGGCAGTAAACAGAATTAGGTAAAGCACGCTTGTTTCAAACTCTGAACTACACAGAATATTGAAACCTCCTTCCTCTCCCCCTCCATCCCAAAATAAAAGCGTGAGTGAGAAGGGATTTCATTACATTCTTAGAACTGTTATAAGCAAAGTCACATCAGCCACTCGCATTTAGCATGCAGGCTGTACACACTCCCAAGTACGTCACGCTGAGAAAACACACTTGCTGAGCTATCTGCCTTCCCAAGGCCTCCAACGCAACTGTCGCTAGGCCTAAATCAGGTGGGCTCTGCGTGCAATGCTGCTGCAGATGAGCCTGAATCCAACCCTTCTCCCCATTTCCCACCAGATTTAAGCTACCAGACCATTTCAGCAGCAGCTTTTTTTCTCTGCTTCCTTCAGCTGTAGTGCCTGTATTTAAAAAGACGAGGGAATCACAATTTACTGCGCAAGATTTGGCCCTGATTTTTTTTCTTCTTTACTATACCAGCTACCCTGCAGCTCCCGAGCCATCACTGGCTGTTGTTTTTTTGTTCCTTGAATGCAACAGGACGTATACTGCCAGGCTGCATCACTGTTTTCGCAGCATACCTCTAAGGGGGAAGAAATCCCCTCCTCCTTGCTGATTCCTGCTGGGCTGTGAACATTCAGATTTCCCTGTTCTCTCAACAGATACACAAGTCCAACACTGGTTCAATATTAGCACGTTTCTCTCTCAACACCAATTCCTTACTCCCTTGTTTATTTTCGTACAAAGCTATTAAATAAAAGTGCAATTAAGTGGTGGCCCAAGTACCTCAAGTGTTCTCTTATAGAGAACTTGATTTCTCTGCCAGGTTAATCCCATTCTGACAACGACTTTAAACCTTTTACTTTACCTAATTCAGCATTTTTCTGCTCTTAGAATTCCTAATGTACCTTGTAGCTTTGCAACACCCAGGTTCAGGCAAAAAAAAATTAAAAAGTAGTTTTGTCTCTATATAGCATGAGCTTTCTCCTCCAAGCAAGAGGGAATAACGCTGAGATAAAAAACGCTTTTTCTAACAGCTTTAACCTGAATGACATTTTGGGTAAAGCACTTGACGCAATGTCTCATGAGACTGACACAACACGACTGGGGAAATATAACAGCATGAACTAAGGTGTAGATGAAGTCTCAAAATTCATCTTCCCCAGGCCAAATAAAAAAGGGGTAACACTCTAGAGGTGAAATATATACCAGAATACTGCAGTTTACAAAAAAAAACCCCAACAAAACCACAAAACTTAAAGAACATTAAGGCTCAGAGGCAAGTAGAGAAATACATACTTTACCTCCACAATGGAGGCAAATGTATCTTCTTTAAAAATAATGCACACACACAAACAAATATTAAAACCAACCTTCTCTTCTCCCCCCACCCTCTCACCCCCTCCCACCCAATAAAACAAATCACCAGTTTGTTTCTTCCAGGGAACAGTCCATAGCAATTGAAAATTAAAACATTTTCCAGCCAATCCAGAGTATATGCAACCTTTTAAAATAAATATATCATGATTTAAACAGTGATTTAAGTAACTCCTTGACTCAGAAATCTTGACAACACCTGATTCATAAATCATTTATGACGGAGTTCTAAGGAACTCACGATTAGACAACAACCAACATAAAGATGATAGGAGAAATGAGAACAACTTTATATACACACTTTGGAAAGACTTATTTTCTCTTCCCCATTAAAGATTTTTTTCTGATCTCTGAATCCAAGTAGTCTTCCCCACTCCCTGTTCTGCATAATGCACCTCAACCGAGTTGCAAGGTTTATTTCAGTCCCTTGCCTTCCAAGAAACACCTGCCCCAGACAGAAGGAAAAGCAGGACGACACCACTCTCCGCATGCTTTTCAGCCCCCTTTGCTACAAGAAAACTCACAGCCTCGTACCAGGCAGTAGGTATTTAAGTTCCCAAAACCAATGTGCATTTTAAAGAATTCTAAAACAAGAGGCATTTAATGCCTTGGAAGTCACTCCTAGTGAATAATAGTTCCTATTGTCATTTTAACTGGTGCTAAATGGAGTATTTTCAAATCATCTATTGGAGAAACATTAAGAATTTCAATTATTTCTGCCCTTTCTATTTTTCTTGAGTTGCATTAACAAGCACATATTATCTGGCACAGGTTCTGTGGGGAAAGTGGCTTGTATATCATCTTTTCATACACACTACAGGCCCTGGTCCTAGTGGAAGGCAGAATACTAAGTAGTACTTCTTTTCTGAAGAGGACAGGATGGTTGTTTAGGGATCAAACCAAATGACCCTGGGATCAGCAGCAGCACATGTTGCCCATTTCAGAACTCCATTCATTTAACAGTCTGTGAAGTCACTTACAGTGTCACATCTTCCAAATACAAACCCATAATAACAAAGACTGGCTTATAACAACGCAAATACTAATTTCTTGGCTTTGTATGGTTTTAGAAGGGCCTGAATAAAGTTCACTACTACACAAAAGGATGGTTTGCCCAGATAGAGACAGAGAACAGAAGCAAGTTTCAGCTGCTGAGGTTACACATGCTACAAACTCAAAACACATTATTCAGACTTCTCATTCATGAACATCTAATCCTGTCAGTCTTTTTTTTTTTCCCGAACTCTGTATAAGAGTTCTTATGTAAGCAGCCAAGGTAACAGTATTTTTTATGAATTGAACTTTTTCCCAGTTATGAAGTTCCTGCTGCAGTCACACAGTACACTAGGAGACTGTTCAGATTCCACAACAAATTAATACTTAACCTACAAAAAAATATTTTTTCCACAACTTGCAAACATCACAAGTCGGTACCCACACAGGAGCACAAGCTGCTAAGAGCTTCTGAATATAATAAAGCTGTAACTCAAATTACTGAGTGCACAAATAGCAAGGAAGTTGAAAGGGGGTTGATTCCCCCAACAGTAAACTGCCAAGATACCTAGAAGTTCGCACAATCCGTACATAGAAGAAAATCTTAAGTAAAGGATGGAATTCCTCCAGCGGGTAAAGCGTTACAGTCTGGATGTCACATCTGCATGTTCATACATGAAACATTAAGTCTGCTTGTCCTCTAGGCTATAAATCTTCTGGACAGAAGTGTCTGTCACAGTCCTCCTTCCTACCCCTCAGATGTAAGAACGAACACATGTACTGCTCTGTCAGTCTAATTATTTAATCCCCAATCAATACTTAGAGCAGCAAGGAAAAGGTAAATTCACATGTAGAAGCATAATCAAAAGCAGCATTACTTTCTAGCAACACTTCACCTCTGAAAAGTGTCTATTCTCACTTTCCTAAAAATTCAGTTAGTTAATATTAAGCACCCCAAAAATCAAACTGAGATGTTCTAGTTAAATGCAGATTAAATCTATGGGAGTTAACACCTGTCCTTTGCCTGACAGTCAAACTGACTTGAAACTGATGATCATAATATCACTTACTGAACTCAATGCTGGGCAACAGAGAAGTTTTAGCTTTCTACCTAGATTTTCAAGTAAAAGCTATGAAAATCCTACAAAGATGACAAAAGCAACGGATCTTTTGTATTAATGCAAAAACATAAGCTGGTCATAATAAAAACATAACAGACTTGGTTAAAAAAAAAAAAAGGGAAGACAGGGGTTTCCACAAACTGTAAGAGGAGAGAACTGAAAAAGAGAGGCAGGGAAAGCTGCTACCTACCAGAGGTGATGTAATTCAAGCTTACAAAGCACTGACCATTGAACATTAAAAAACCCAAAAAAAAAAAAATCACATCCCCGAGGAACACTCTCTTCTCAGCATTCCTACAGAAGATTGCAATCTTAATGAAGTTTTTGGACATCCAACTTTAAGGCAAAAGAAAGAAGACACTGGAATACATACATCTTGAACAGCAAAAGGTTCATACACCACACTGTATCAAAACCAAAAGAAGTTGGATCCATTTATACACTTCATACTTCACAAACTCCGTAAGAGGACCATCCCCTTCCTAAGAATATATTAAAAGATTGAAAATAAAGAAAACACTAAACAGTCATAAAACAGTTACCACAAAAAGGATCTGCATTGAGTCTGTGAACATACTTTTAACTGATCTGGCAAAAAGAGAGGTTGCAGACATTATGATGCTTTCCATTGCTGCAGATAGTTAAAATTGAAGCAAACTTCAAAGAGTTTTAGGGGATCTGATAACATTGAATGATGGATTTTCATTTGTCATTTTATTGTCCTGTGTCAACAAGTGCAAAGTAACATACTCATGATGAAAAAGACATAACCCCCAGCTATAAATACACAACGATGAGGCATTACTACTTACAAAAAAGATTTTAAGATTATTGCAAGCAAACAGTTCGGCTCCCAGCAGCAAAAAGTCAGAGAAAGTCTCAGAAGGTATTAGAAACAGACCAGAGAACAAACAGGGAATCTTCTGCTGTGATGCACGCTGCACGTAATTCTGCCTGCTCCACCCCAAAAAGGTGAGGGGTAGGAACGGTACAGGCAGGAATGACAACTGGGGAGCACATTTAAGACAAAAATGAAACTCTCACACATACTGTGTGCATGGTAAAAGCAGCTAAACCACATGGAACTTGCTGCCGTGAAACTCTACAGAAGCCGCAGATATAAATGAGTTCAAAAAGGCAGCAAATTCACCTATAAATAGTTTGATGTTGCCATTCACAGTGCAATAGCCCAAATGTAGCTTCCATCTCAGTCAGCGGCTAAACAAGTGCCTGTCAGAAATTTACTGTTAACATTTCAGCAGCTGACAGAATTCACCCATTTCCTACGCAGTTCAGTCAGCTGCTGCTGCTGGCCACTGATAAAGGAAAGATGCTGGAGTAGATGGACATTTGGTCCAGCACAGTATGTTAGTTCTTACATTTAAATCACACTGAGCAGTCACACCAGTATATAAAGTCTTAGGTTGTTTTGGAGGTTGGGTCTTCTGGTAAATAAACCAGGCTATAGTTCAAGCATGTAACATTAAAAGCAGAAATTGAAGCTTCTGAAGCAGAAAATCCAACTGGTTTACGCTTTCTGTGTAAGATAACGCCACACTGAAATAAAGACATTATCAAATACTCAAGGACATGGGGAGTGGGAGGGGGATTGTTACCACATAACCCACCATCACAATGCTGGAAAACTCTCCTACAAGCAGCCCATCACTAATCAGGACGTCAACCCAAGGAGATTCAGGCAGCTAGTCTCTCCTAACCGAGAAAGACCCAGAAAGTTGGAAAGCAGCACTAAACATAAGCCATGAATGTTTGCTGGAAAAACTGCCAAGACCCATTTAAGATTTGCAACAATTTGGCTTCCTCCCAGCTGACCGGAGGAAAGATCTCCTGAACCAATGGATTCAAAGGAATATATAGATGAATGTCTGACTCCTCTCCAAGAAAACCGAACTTGCCAAAGTCATCAGGTCCTGTCTGACCCTGGAGCAGTACTGGATGCTCTCGTTTTTAATAAGGAAGTCTAGATGAAGCAGTACTACTGTCGCAGCAAACGCATAACCTCAAGCTTATGCCCAGGACAAACACTGAACAGAATTCTGCTAGGAAGTACTGCTAATCCTGCACTGCCTAAACAATTTGGTGAATGTCTGCTTTCTCATCACTGTCAGCTTCCTTCTCTTCTGACAGATGAGCTTTTCAAGATAGCCAAGCTGAAAGCCATGTAGGATAAACAAGCAGGTCTCAATCTGTGAGAAACACAGAAGTTTCATTTTCTAGAGCCCAAATTGCAATGGGTCTGGAAAACAAACCAAGTGTCCAGTATACACCACCTTTCAGTGCTGCTGTAGGCAGAAAGATGAAGATGGATGTACCCAATAAGCTTATCATCCTTATCAGGAAAAAGCAAGTAGCAAAGATAAAAATGTGTAAGAGCGAGCAGAAGCTTTGTGATCAGTTTCATGAAGACACAGACATTGCCACAACAGAATTATTGCTCAGCTAAACTGGTGAGAAAGCTGACCACAATCCAGTTTACATAAGAAATCCCTTAAGTCAGAGGAAAAAAACAACAAAATAAGAATTTCAGGCTATGCTACATTTTGTTTTCACTTCACATAGGGGGTAGTATCATTTTGTTATTTAAATGACATTCTGCCTACGTTAGTTTGGGGTTCTTCATTTTGTTTTGTGAGGGGAGGTTGTTATCTAAGCCAGTAATAGCATTGAAATTGCTCCTGCTGAAAGAAAACAGCTACATAATGCCCCTGTTGTCCTAAAGATCATTTGTGCAAACTACACAGGCAACAAATAGCACTACAAAAGTAATAATTCAAAAGAAATTGACACTCGTAGTTGGGAACTTCAGATTTACTAGATCTGTTCTTACTCCATGCTCAGGGACCAAATGTTTCAAGTTGAGTTTGTCACCATCCCCAAGAAAACCACAAGAAGTTTTAATCATAACGTGCATGTACCACCTTTATTCATGCTTCAGTGCTTCTGCTGATCATCCATCAGGCAACATTTCTCTCTTCTTCACCCTCCCAGTAAAGACCATCACAGATGCATAATTTGTCTTCCAGATAGGTAACTTGGAAAGTTTTCTTCACAAGTGCCCCATCTCTTGCTGAGAGCAAATTCTAGTTCTAACAAAGTTATAAAAAAGCTCCACGGAGTACCAAGATACCTCTCAACTCTCATTCATTTTTTTTTGCTCACAATTAAAGAAAAAAAAATTCCTTATTCTCTTGCTCTCCTCCTAAACTCAGGGGACTTTCTGTTCTCTCCCATGTCTGCTGATACTTCAACTATTGCACAGGAAAGCTCAGTTAATTCTAAACTATTCCAAAAATTCTTTGGCCATAACTTTGATGCATCTTCTTCTATTCTCACACATTAGGTTGCACACAGACAGAGGAATAACTGAACAGCAGTATGTAGGTCTCCAGATTTATGACCATTTGCCTACAATTCCAAGTCACTGGTCCTAGTGATGACACAGGCTTGACCTTTCTGGTGCAATTCAGTTCTCATGTTGGTTTACTTTACATTTCCATAATGCTTGCATACAAAGCAGAACTGCTTCCTTTGGCAACACATGGAATAATTGAAAGCCTGCTCTCTGAAAAACATTGTGCTAGCCAACACCATCTCTTTGGATCTTGGGCCTTTGGTGCCAAGGCAATAGACCTGAGAATTATTTTAGAAACATCATTTCATTAAGTAGTGATGATGTAAGTGGGACTAACTGCACATGAACAGAAGTATGCCAGTCACTAAATTGTTCGCACAAGAAGATACTCCAGAACTTTTCATTACACCCATATGAATCAAGAGATCACCAAAACAAGAATTCTGCTTCACAGAAGCCACACTGAGGAGTATGAGATGCAGTAGTTACTGGAGTTGCCTTGCATTTGGCCTTGAAGCTGTCTCCACAGTTACGGAGTTGAGATGTCACAACACAAAAACACTTCAGTAAAGAGATTGCACTAAACCAGCTTACCGCCGAAAGTCAGCCCCGAGCTCATGCAGAACCAGGATCTCAAAACACAAACAACTCTAATTAAATGTTAAGGGGGCATACGCCAAAGTTCCCGATCTGCACAAATACTCCAGGACACCAGCAGTCACCAGAAGCAGCTCCTTTAAGGGCTGTATCTGGCAATACTCAAGAACAAGAGGCATGCCTTTAACAGATTCAGTATCCCACCAGAGCCCAAGCCTGATGTCATGGTTAGTCACAAAATCAATCATACGAAGTTCTAAGCACCAGACTCACACCTATAAGCGAACTATTTCCAGTAGACAGCGAGGTATATGAGAAAAAGGGAGTCATACCTTTCACGTTTGCATTGGAATATAGTGTCCTTACTAAGCAGCACTAAAGGAGTTCGTGGCAGCAACGCTGGACCCAGCCAGCTGAGACAGATGCAGAAATTTGGATATTGCTGACTCTGCTGATTTTCCACTTGGAGAAGTGGTTTGTCCAAATTAACAGAACGAGATATCTGTCCCTGAACAGTACTGGCTTGGGAGGATTGGAGAATTCTGGTCACATAACCTATACACAGAATAGTTAGGACTTCAGTGCTGAGGAGACTAGTTACTCAGTATTACTTTTGCTGTGCACTGAACCATTCTATGCAACTAGCTATATTAAGTCCTTCCTACCAGACTCAAAGTGTGATACAGAAATGGTGGTATTATGCAGTAAAGATATTGGAAGCTCATTCACACTCTGGTCATAGACAAAGTACATTCTGGACATGTTTCAATTTGGCAAATAAAAGCACTAACCTTAACTTTGACCTTCTGGATACATTTAGGATGTGTGCGTGCATGTATCAGTATCTGTAAAAACATAGTCATGCCTACACAGTAATATGCTACTTCTTGCACTAATTGTAGTGTAACTCAAGGGAGTTAGAAAAGTAGACAAAAAATTCAACAACAACAACAACCGGCACCATCTTTCTTCTGTATTTTTCCAGATTTTGCAGAACTTAATTCAGGACTGTTTCCTGGCACTAGTGCTTACCTAAACAACTCAGATTTCACCAGATTTTTAATTCATGTTTATTAACCATTATCTCCCCTATGCATCAGGTCACCCATTCCCATTCAAACCTCCACTTTTTCTTCAACCCAAGATAACCTAATTTAAAAAATGAAATAAAATCCAAAACTTCAAAAACAAAGTACTCTATTTTGTACAAGTTTCACAATACTCTCACCTCCTTTGGGGCAAGCACTGCTTACTGGTGTAACACCCATATGTAATCAACAAATCATTTTAGGCTTGTTTTCATTTGCAATGTAGTAATGTTCAGGACTTGAAGGAAGCAGGCATTTTACTGGATTAAACACACAAGCAAGGGCCTCTGTTCCTAGCTTCAGGTCTCCAATAAAATTACTGCAATGTGGAATAAAGCAATTTCTCTCTGCCTCAGTTTCTAATCTGAAACACAGGAATAATACTACTTACCAGACTGACCTGTTATCTTTCAAGTGGAGCAGATTCTCAAATAATAACAGGCACACCTATGCTCAAGTGAAAAAACTATGCTGATTCACAACAGCAGATTGCCTGGGCCAAATTCCATGCAGTATTAACAAGTCAACAGGAAGCACTCCAAAATTATTTCACTGATGTGCTCTGATCTTCCTTCCCTTACACTCCAGTCAGCTGGCACTCTTGCTACTCCCTGTAAATATACAGTCACAGGTATCAACCTCAAATTCTGCCTTCCTTTCCCCTTTTATTATGTTCTCCCTCCTTACCCCTTAAAAGCTTTTTTTTTTCCTTCCTTCTTAAAAGCACACGAAAGGGAACTGTAGCATCTGGAGAATGGTATTTGTAGCTGGGGTAGTCACACTCAGTGTGGGAGTACTGATGGTAATCACTAATCTGAAAGGAAGAATTCAAGTAACCATACATTTAATACAAGTTCCTTTCTTCTCAAAACCATGATTATTCAATATAAGTAAAAAGATTTACACGCTATATCACATAAACATAACACTGAATCACTGTGCCAATCTAACATGGAATCACATAAGTATACAATTAGTGTTTAACAGCAGAAAAGCTGAGAGCAAAACTGCAGTACGATTAAAGTTGACTTCAGCTACAAGAAAAGCAAAGCGTCCAAAGCGTTTTTACTTGCACTGATTGCCACGGACTTTTAACTGATTGTTTACTTAAGAGAAAGGCTAAGTTGTAGGGTTATCCATTTTTAGTGGCTACTATAACCAACTGAAAGGCAAACCATTTTCAACTTTCATAATGCTGATAGAGAATGGAAGGACATCATGGAGCATGGCGTGATTACGCTTTATAAAAGCACTGGCAGGTTGAAAGAGACTACTGGTGGCAGTCAATTTTCCCTGCCCATCAAATTATTTTTATTCCCAAGAAGCCAGGACCTACCACCCAGAGGTTTTACCCAGAGAAGACGACAGTAACGTGCTGCTGAAGCACACTCCTCTTGCACATGCCCTCACACCAACATCACCCCATCCTTCACCTGCCCTCGTGGGACAAACTGATTCCACATTCTCAACAGCCCCACTGCATCAGTGTCCTAGGAGATAGAAACAGCCACCACACAGCAATAAGACTTACCATAACAGCAGACACTAAGATGAGACAAAACCATGCAGAGCACTAAACCAGCATCATATAGGCCCAAGTAGTATCAACACTCTCAATATGTTTACAGTCACAGAACTACTGTGGTATCAGCGCAGTGCCCGTAATTGCACCACCTTCTTTGCAACGTTACCCTTTAAACAAATTGTTATCTAAAACTTAGTACCCATATTTTTAGTGGTCCTATTGCTATGCTAGAAGAGATGCTTAAAAAATGTTTAAACACATCGCTCTCCACATACACAGAGAAATATTCTCGTGCACTCCTTTCATTACATGTCCTTACATATTCCTCTCCTTACTATTTCAAAGACAGCTTTTTTTTTATTCACTCACCCCCTTCCTTTTAAATCCCTTTGAGAAAAATCCAAGCTCCTCTGAATTTAGACTCTGGTTATCACACAGTAGAGGGGAACAAACACTGTACGCGGACCAGAAACATACATAAAAGTTTATTGTGTGATTTTAAGTCCCTTCGAATACAACTTCTCACCGCCAAGATGCCCATATGAGCCTTCCTTCCTACTGGACTACCAAGGACCACAGCACAGAAAGCATCGTAGAGGAAACAAAATCTAATCATAACACAATGGAGTTGCATGTCTGAAGGCTTAAAATGTAATCCTGCATATGTGGGAAAATGGCAAAATTATGGGGAAAAAAGATATATATATATGGATTATATTTACCTCTATTACTCAAGAGTTCCTGAAGATGCAGGAGTTTCTGACATACGCAAGAGAAAAACACAGCCATGTTTCACACATAGTACTTTCTACACACAAAACCCAAGGATTTAACAGATACTTGTTCCTTTCCTTACTTAGTTTTCAAAAGCCTTAGAGTAACATGGCTTATATACCTAATAATAACAAAATCATCCAATACATTGACGGTGTATTGTCATAAGGAAAAATCAGCATTTTTGGGGACAAAAACAATCACATGCAGGGAAGAACAGGTTAAGTTAAAAAAGGGACATGTACCTAGGATCAGTAGTTTCACTCATGCAATTCTGTAGCAATGACAACCTCAACGCAAAACAACAACTTCAGGTACTGGCATTCACAGAGTCATAGACCTGCGCTGAACTAATCACCTCTGCTGCTGAGAAGATACTGTTACTGCCGTGAGGGACTAACCTGGAGCATGCATTTAACAGGCCAACAACATCAGGTTTTGACTGGCTGCAAAAAACTGCAGCTCATCATCACAGGAAAAACGTTTGATTAAATTATACACTGCACAATCTATTAGAGTTCTGCATCAACAGCCAGGCATCCAAATATAATTCCTCAAGAAGTAAGGTGGGAGAAGGCACTGGGAGTTTTAAGCCAAGAAGAAATTGCCATACAGAGATGAGAATTATGTGAAAGGGGAGATTTCCATGTTTACTTTAGAGCATGAAATTCAAAGGAAAAGTACAGCTGGTAAAAGATGACAAAATGCAGGTGGGAAATGGAAACTAAGTCTCTGATTCTGAAACAGTTTTCATGGTGACAAATTCACTGATTTCAGCAGGATTCTCTTAGAATGCAAGATAAGGGGTATGGTGGGATTCCTCCTTGCAAGGAGGTCTGCAGTTGACTCAAGGACAGGTTATCCGGCTTCAGAAACAGCACAAACCCCACTAGTGCTTCCCAATTTATTCCTGACCAGAATGTACTTTCGTGAAAGGTAATAAGGGAAGCTCAGGTAGCCACATCCTTTCTGTTTGGGGTCACTAACAAAAGCATCCCTAATACCACAAATTCATACTACACACATCAATAGATTTACATGACAAAGATGATTAGAGACAATTATTGCAAGCTAAGCAGCAGTGAAATAAGGTATCTGACACTCCAGCTAGATGCAAATTAACAAAAAAAAAAACCCAAACAACTTTCTTCTTAGCAATATAGGCCATTGTAATCCTTCTATAAAGTTATGAAAAAGATTTGTTAGTTGAGGGAGCTGCTGGGTTTTTTGTAGGGGGTTGTTTTGTTTTTTAATCCATCACAAGTCAGGTTATTCAAATTTCAGACTCAAGATCTTAATTGGGGTAGTTTTGTCATACTGGCAAAAAGGAAGAACCAGAGACAAAAAGTATTCCTTGGATACATCAAGGACTAATTTCTGGCTTTCATGTAAAATTTTTGTCATGTTAGCAAATTAAGCAAAAGCCCTGAATAAATAGATTCCAAGTTCTTACAAAGCATTACAGGAGCTCAATATTATCCACTTTTTTAAAGGAACAGCAAAGACACTAGGAGACAGAATACTTGGTGCAAGATCCTCCAGGGGCCAGCAGCACCATCTCAAACAGATGTGAGACTCTTCAAACTTTGCCAGGTGCTTCTGCCCTGCAAAATCCACTTAAAACTACCTTTCTGGAGGAAAAGAATGAAATCCTAACACTCTTGATTCAACTGGGAAGCTTCCCATCGATTCCAGCAGGGCCAGGATTTCCTCCCAGATCAGGACACATTTGCTCTTATGAGATAAGAAATACTTACAGAAGAGTTTTTTCCTTTACAACTATGCATCAAACCCTTTTGTACATCCCTGTTACCCACGTTCCTTATCTAAAATACCCTGATACAGCAGCGTTACAAAGGGCACTGTCGCAGGCTCTCTACAGAGGGTAAAATGTCCTTGAAGGACAAGATACATCATCGTTCTGCTACATATAGATTTATCTTGGTTTCTTCTCCTGCCTGTTGTGTAGGCCCAATCAGTCAATGAAAGGGAATTTCATCCTCGCACAGCAACAATGACAGCCTTTCTAATCACGTCAATATACTAATAGTAACTATTTCAGCTAACCGTGTGTCCTGTCAGCAATTTGCTCCACATGGGCTGTGAAGGGGTTGGGAACACTTAACACTGTATCACTGTTTACAAACTCTATTACAGTTACAGTATATGTAAGGTTTTTAGATGAAACCCATATAGATTTACCTTTTTTGTATCAGTTTTAAACAGAAGCGTCAGCAATGTACAGCACGTACAATGAATCAGTGCTGACAAAATATATTCTGGGCCTCAAAGAAGCTACTGCCTGAATATCTGTCATATTTACAATCTGTACAGGTGAAGGTGAGAGCAACTTTTTATTGGGTGAAGGGGTTTTTCTGCACAACTACGTAGCAACTACAAACTCTATAAGGAGTGGAATCGCTGGGCACTTATTAAAAGAATTTTGCCACACAGACCTAGATGTAAGTTAACTGCAGCAAATAGAAATGAATGACTTTCCAACAATGGAAATTTGGAGGTTGTGATCCTACTCATCTAGGTTCCAATTTTAGGCATTCAGATATTCTGACTTTTGTGGGACTTAAAGTAAAATACACAACTTTTTGCCAGACTGGAGCTCTGATTTTTCCACAAACGTCAAAAAAGGCTTACTTCATATTGTTCAGTATTTAAATATAAACATATTTTTATTATCTCACACAAACTGAAGAATAAAGAAATTGATGGGGATCAGTTAAGTGTTTGCTCACTTAAAAATTAAGGCAATCACAGTATCCAAAACGTGGCACATGAGACTACAGTGAGTACTCAACTTGCTACTGGCCTAACCAGAATAAAATTAACATGTGCGTTAACTTCAGCAAATTCTGTGGAACTTTATTAGCATGAAAATGCACAATTCTTATGACTATTAAAAATAAGCATTCTGACAGCTACAACAGTAACACACTCTCTTCCCTCTTTACTCCTGCTCCAGAAGCACTTCACCTTCAATGAGAGTTCGATTCCAGTTCAAGCACAATGGTCAGGGCTCAAACACACCAGACAAACTGCCAGGTGTGCTCTGCTCCTGGTGGCACCTGCCAACTCCTGAGTTTGAGACCCTGGGTCTCCTTGGTAACCAGCAGTGCCATCACTAACCCCCACAGCAGGACAGAAACGGGCTCCCAGGTTCCCCTGCACAGCTGTGTAAGGCAGCCACATCGCTGCCCGACCTCAAGAAACAAGGCAGAGGGGCGAGATGTCAGCAGGCGAAGAGGCGCTGAAATCCCATTTCACATGGGCAGAAGTCCACTGAGGCATTTGGGCAGCAGTCTGAGGGGACAACATGGCAGCCACATCACCAGTAGGAGAAGCCTTCTGCCAAACATTTCCATCCCTAACATTGCCTTCAAGGACTAATAATGTCCAGAATATCAGAGGATACCTTCATTTGTAACCACAAGTATTAGTGGAGTTATTGATACATTCTTTGTAGAAAAACACACAGCCAAAAGACTTATTTCATCGACTGCTTTTCCCCAAACACCCTGCCCCATGAAAAACTGTCTTACACTTGAAAATGAAAACATGTGCTGCTGCACAGTAAGAGTGGCAGAGGTTTAAGCGGCCAATCAAGAACAACACGAGCTATTGATGACTAGTCTCCAGAACATTACAGCATCTTTCACTTGTCACCCCGAATCGCCAACTTCTGCCCATAAAAACTACAGGTCCCAGGATGCTTTGGTACATCATGATACAGGCAAGCTGCTCGGACAAAAACACAGCACTGCACACTGGGGCCTGTAGTTTCCACAAGCCACATCCTCACTGAAGATGAGACCAGATGTAGGCCATATTGCACACTTCCACGGGCCAGCAAACACACACACACACAACACACCATACAGGGAGACTGCTGCACGTACCTCTCAGGTAAGCCAGATCAGTACCTGGTTCTCATGCATCAAAGTTAAGAGGACAAAGATTTCAGTAAAAATAACACATCATCTAACTAGTAATTCCCAAAGAATAATTAGCAGTTTAAATACTTTCAAGCATGCAGAATGGGTCATGGCTTTTTAACATTTTTATACTAAAGTGCAGTAAGAATTTATTCCCCCCCCCCAAAGGCAGCTACATTTATTAAGAGTGCTCTTCTGAATATCAATAGGAAAAGTATGTTTCGCAAGGGGCATCTTCTCCCTGTCCAGAATTTAGTAATCTGGAAACAAATGACTCTCTTCCTCTGTTTCCAAATGATACTGAAGCAGGAGCCTGCCTCTCTTCTAAAAAGAAGCAGAGCTTAGCTGAAAATTAAATAGCTGTATCTCAGCGTAGGCCTCAGAAGAATACGCTGTACTTCAGTTCAGTAAAGGGAAGGGCAGCTCCCCCTACCAGTCTGTTCTATGAAGGTTTTAATCGAGGAAGGAAACAACCAGGGATCAAAATGACTAAGTCCTCCTTTCTTTTCCCTTCTTTTTCACCGAGCTCTGGGTTATTATTTAAAAAATAGTAACGTGCATATATAATTCCACCTAGGTACTTGCATGCTTCACTAGCCCTTATAGAACAAGGCAGCCTTTGTAGCATTTCCAGGTTAAGCAGGCAGCACTCACAGAAAAACAGGCAAAAGAAAAAGGACCAAGACTCGGACCCAAGAGAAAGGCAGCATCCCGTTGCAACAGAAAGACAAACAGTGACGCATCAGTCGGTCACCTGAAAGGCATCCCGATGCACTTCCCTAAAGAGGCAAGAAGCTTCGGGAGCATCTAAAGGTTTTGTCAATACAGCAATACTGTCCACAGGCCAAAGACAGCTGTTACCATAGTTACTATCAGCCAGCTTATCAGAAAATAATTATTGCGATTACTCAGAAGTTTTGTTAAAACAATTTAAAGCTTCAATAGGATACCACTTGATCTCTTCAATTAACTGTTTGCAACTACGCTGCCTTCAGGATCCACATAGTTAATGATGCTTGGATCCGCAGGGCTGGAGAGGAACTAGGGAAGGAATCAATGTTCCTTCTCCCTTTCATACTGACAGCTTGTATTTCGCAGGCAGAAACGACAAAACCGAACCGACCGTAAGCTCAGCTGCTCTGCTAGACTTCTCTCACAGGCCTGGAGACCGCGTCCAAGCACAGGCCATCTTAGAGTCACAGCCTCAAATCTGCCCCCGCTCGTTTTAACTGTTCACATATCCGTACTCCCTTTCAAGCAGCATGCTGGTTACGTTTTCAAAACCTATTTCAAATCGCACATGCAATGGTAGAGTCCCTCACTGAAGAAGCAGGCAACACAATTTCTGTAGCAAGCAAACTCAGTAACATTCCCTTCCATCCTACAAGCTCCATACTGTCAGGTGCAGGGCAGAATTTGGAAAACGCACATTTTAAGGTATATGACATTTTTTAAAAAAACCCCAAAAACAAACAACAGAGATGCTGTATTAACATGGACTACACAGAGATCACATCAAGCAGAGCCTCACTCCTTATGTACTATCTATAAACACATTCCCACCAGTAACAACAAACATCAGGCTAGGGCTGGGGGACATCACAGTATTGGGTTGGTGGTGGTTGTTCTCTGCTGCGGGCTTTTTTTAGGCCTGCTTTGGGGATACAATCTCTAATCAAAGGGTGAGTGTTTGCAATGACAGTGAACAAGGAATCTCAGGTAAGAGGGAACGAATAATAGGTCAAACCATCTAGGCAAAAAGTACAGGGTACTTAATATTCCTCTTGGAATTATCAAGTAAACAGTAAAACAGAAAATAAATGCTATGGAGAAGCCTATACCAAGTGGCATGTTGTTGCCTCAAAATCCTAGGGCAATTACAGTATAAAACCAAAAGATTCTGTAGTAAAGTTGAGGCTTTGTTAGGGCAGTAGGCATAGCAATTCAAAACTTTCCACAGCTTTAAGAATTATTTTAAGGGCAGGTGATTCTGATTGCAAAGTCTGATTATCACACAAGTGTACCTTCCCTCAGCACCAAGTATATTTTTTATCAAATCAAAATCAAAAACTATCTTGATTTGCATATGTTTTATGGCTGCTCTCTATCTTTGCCACTTTGCTTTTGTGAGGTTTTGACATAACAAAAGCAGAGTCAAACAAACTTAAAATCATACTTCACCAATTTTAATCCAGTGAGGAACTTGGTAAGGTGCAGGAGCTATAAATTATTTAAAACTTATAAAAGAAACACAGGGGCTTTTTTTTTTTTTAAATGGACTGTATTTGCAATAAGGAAAAAAAAAGAAAATACGAAGTTCCTCCCCCCTCAAATGTAAATAAACTTCTTTTTTGCCTGCATAATGCATATCTCTGCCACCAGCACAAGCCAGACTGTCTTTGTGCTGTACTGAACATGCAATATTAATGTAAGATACCTATAAAAACTATCCTTCAGTTCACCCTCTTCTTACACAGTATCTTGCCCCTTGCATTCGGCAGACATCTCAAAACCCTCCTCCATACTGCCCCACCTTTCCAGTATAGAGTATGTTCCTAAATAACCTTTGTGCAGTTAAAATGCATCAGAAACAGGATGTGAGCTGCATTCTGGCACAGAGTAATTGAACAAGGGCAATTCACGAACGTACAGGAGGCAGGCCTTTTGTAGAGTCTTACACTTCTAGTCTACAGCAACGCATGTGACTGCACAGTTGTGAGCATAAAGGGTGAAGAGGACAGTAAAGAAATACTACTAGAAGCTTAATAATAGGCTTTTAGCTCTGCCCCTTCTACACCAGGAGCCTCTACTAGAGGCTGGTTCTGCATTGCAACTCATATCACTGTACCATGGCCCCACAAAAAGCAAACCCTATCACACGATGAACTTTGTGGAAGATTTTAAGCACACAAAACCAACTAACAAACTCAAAACAATAGTAAAAAGGTTAAGACACCAACATGTGTTCCTCACATGACATTCATCTTGAGTTTCTGGTACCCACGTCAAATGCCCATGACGCTTGAAATAAGCTAGGCCACCAAGGTTCTTACAAGCTGGTGTTGGAATGAAAGAGAAATCTCTGTTGTAAACAAATTCCAGGAGTATCGATTCATTTGACTGAATAAAGTTCAGGGCTCTGAGAATAAGGGTAAAGAAACTGAACAGCTATGATGTGTTCATACGCAATAGTGACCATTATAAACGCACCGCACGAACAGCCAAAGTGATGGCCAAAGCTATGGCCAGAGCGATGGCCAGGCTCACTATTAAAGCTTTCCAACAGCACACACAATTTCACAACTTTCCAGGGTGCCATTAATTTATTTCCCTAAGAAGAATAAAAAAAACCCCAAACAAACTGAAAATAAAAAGAAAACACAAAAACACATTAAAGTTATCTTCTTTATACAAAAAAAAAATCCCTGGATTTAATCTATTTTTTAAGTTACAATTTTTACAGTGATGTTTCACACACACACAAAACCTCATCTAAAAAAAAAAAAAAAAAAAAAAAAAAAAAAAAAAAGATAGAAGTGAAGTTGGAGCAAGAACCATTTAGGCCCAGTGCTCAAAAAGCTGAATGGCCTAGGGTGAAGACAGATCTTTACAAAATCTAAACTGAAAGCAGAGATCTTACTGTTGAAGCTGGAAAACACAACAGCATTTTTTTCTCTGAGTAGCATAAGTTTCAGTTTCCCACTTTTGCTACTTTCTTTTTTCTTTGATGGAAAGTTTTTTATTTTAATTCCCTAAGTGAAGAAAAAACTCTTTCAAATGTCTTCCTCTACAAATCCAATTCAAGATGCAAACAGAGAAGAGCAAATATTAATATGATTAACGGTAAAATAATTAATAACCAAAGACCCCTTTAACAGGACATTCTGAATTATATACCACATTAGCTTTGTTAGTTAACTAAAAAAAAAAAAATCACTAAAAGCCATAACTGGATTCACTCCAAGTTTCTTGTTGCTCAGGTCAGTATAGACAAAAACCTGGGGGGTACGACATACTTGACATCCAGCTGGTGGTAAGTACATGGCAAGCAAGCACCTAGCTTCTGGGGAACAACCAGCCTCTTAAGACCTTGAAGTGATTCTCCATACATGCTACTAAGCAACATTATATCAATGGATAAAGAGGTCGCTTTATGCTCCTTCTGCAGCAGCTCAAACTTCTAGCTGATATAACTATCATAAAATAATCTAACTTCTCTAACATGGCACAGTTGAAAAGCTTAAAAACACGCTTTTCACCCATTTTTTAAAAAACACTTTTAAAGTGAGCTAGAGGATTCCTTTTGAGAAAACGGTAATAAAAAATGCCCCCAAAGAAGCAGTTTCATTCAGCTATCGTGAAACACATGCAGATAAAAATAAAATTCCCCAAGCCTGTGATCTTTTTACTAAAGTGCAGTAATTAACTTCTCTGACTAATATGGGTAGCTATGCACAGTTTTTGTTTCTTTCTTTCAAGATCCTGCTCTTACTAGTAACTTAATGTCACTATTTTTAATATAAGCTATAAAGTTACATAATACACAATCACTAACAAGCTCAATATAAAAAAGTTTTAGCATTACATGTTAACCAGTTAGAAGTCATGAATTGTAGATTTCTAAGGTTGTTGTTTTGTTGGGGTTTGTTTATTTTCTTCCCCCTAAGGCTTTGAAAAGCATGTTATTTTCTTCACAAATTAACCCCCAAAATAAGCTGCTTTTCATCAAAGTTAAACATTCCCCCACTCTGTAGTATATCTAGCCTCAGCAGCTAGCTCGGGGCCAGTTCAGGAAAGCCAGAAGCTGACTTACAAAACTGAAACTAGCAGGTGTCTTCATTGTTGGAAGCGAGCACAATGAAGGAGAGAGGAAAGAAAGAAAGAAAAAAAAAGAAAAAAAAAACCCCTAACAAACAAAAAGGTAAACAGCCAGCCAAAAATCCTTTTTATTTCCAATACCCGAAAATCTGCAGCTAAGAAGATAGATGCATCTCTCTATCAATACTAGTGTATAGGAGTATCTGTTCTTTAACCTGGTAACAAGCAACAGCACATCCAATTAAGCAAACTTCACTGGCCCAAAGGAGCCTAACCCCTTACTGGAGCCCTGCCATTACTCAGTGCACATCCCCACCTGGTTTTTCCGCACTCAGACCTAGCGTACATCACAGCACACAACTTTCTCGCCACACGCAAGTTATTACCCCCAGTGGGACATTTTTACACGCAGCCTCCACGGCAAACAAAAGTTCATTGTCAAGCTCAGCACTTGGGCCCAAACAAACATCCAGGGGGTAGGAGGGGGAGACAGAGGGGAAGTGCGCCTATCCACAGTTACAAGACTCGCAGGCAATCACCGTTACTTACAATTAAAAAGTGGGAACAGGTGTAGCAGATATCATACTTTGATAGCTGAACAAAGAATATTACAGCACGTGACTGAAATGTGATGACATTTGTTCACCAATCGAAAACAAAAGCCACTCTCCAATGGCACTCTTTCCTCCACCCCCAAGAATTAGGAACTTGGAAATCTCTCCATATTGAAACACATCTGTTCATAGCCTCATTTTTTGACACTTGAGAAGAAGTTGAATGAAGAGCTCCATGCATTAATCCAATACGAATTCACCCAAAAAAAAAATTTAAAAAATCTCAGCGTACAATCCCGCCAGCTCCCACCAAACTGCAGAGGTGGCTGGGAGAAAAGCTCTACCGACAGCAAAGCCCAGAATAATAAAGAAAAGGAAAAAAAACCAAAACACACACCAGAGCAAAAAAAATCTCCCAGGAAGGCAGGCGAAGAAAGGAGCATGCACGGGAGGACTACTCCAAATGGTAGAGTCCCACATAGAGCCCCACTCCACCTCCACAGGCGCAGGAGGGAGAGGAAAAAAAAAATAAAAATAAAGAAGGAGCCGTCCCCTATGCCGGCAGCCGTGCCGGAGCAGGAGTGGGAAACCCCGGCGGCGCCCCGGCCCCGAGCTCCGTACCTGTGCGGGAAGGGCAGCCCCAGGGCGAGGTGGGGGGGGCAGGCCCGGCTCCAGAATAACAAGTTGCAGAAGAAACGGAATTTTCCCGGCGCTGCTCGGGCCACAAAGACGAATGAAAGGAAGGAGGGGAAAGGGGGAGGGGGGGTAAAGAGAAAAAAAAAAAAAAACCCGCAGCAGCGGCTTTACTACGAATTATCCATCACCGAAAGCGGCATCATTTCCCAGATAATAATAAAACTTCCCCGACAGCATCGCGGCGAAGGACCCGACCGAGAGAAAAGGGCCTGGAAATAATCATCCTGAAGGAAACCGGAGGGGAGGGGATAAGCCTCCCTCCCCCACCCCATCCCCAGTGCAATGTGTCATCTCCTTCCCCTGCTCCTCCCCCCAACC
>VZTU01001673.1:0-113664 GCA_013400835.1 Zapornia atra
CCGGCAGCAGAAGTGACAGGTTGATGTACAATTCCTCTCACTATCTTATTTCTGCTAGGTCTATCAACCCCAGAACCTGGAACCACTCTGCCAGCAACCACAACACAGAGATCACATCCAACAAGTCCTACACCGAGCTCAGGTACTGCCATGTCGCACCCCTGGCGTCTTCTCCTTGTGGCACATGTTCAGTTGGCTTTCACTGGGGCTCACGGCCAAGGGATGTTGGGTCTGTGGGGAAGGAGCTGCATGTCCCCCTTCATCACCCAGCAGTGCTCTTTGGAGACCCTTTAGGTGTAGAAATTGCAATCAATTTTTTTTGCCTACATTTCTTTCTCAACCTCTATCAAAGATAGCTGTGTATAGATTCTTTATGGGTCCAAAACCGGGGTGCAGAGCTGGACTTTTGAATGTTCTTGGCTGATGTCATCACTGCTACATCTGAGCAGCAATTACAAAGTCAACCAAAGTGTAACAAAGCAAGTGCAGAGGTCTGGTAGAGATTCAGAGGGATTTATTCTGTCTGTCTGTCTTCTCAGGCCATGCTTCCTGCACTGCCTCTGGAGATCCACATTATAAGACTTTTGACCACAGAGTTCATCATTTCATGGGAAATTGCACTTACACCCTCTCCAAAGTGTGCAATGTCTCTGAGAAGCTTCCATACTTTGATGTGTCCACAACAAATGAGCACAGAGGATCCAACACCAAAGTCTCTTATGTGAAGTCAGTTCATGTGGAAGTCTATGGCAACAAGGTTTCTTTACTGAAAAACAAGAAAGTGAACGTAAGAAAATACTTGTTTAAAAGACATTTGTAACTTTCTTAACCTGACATGCAGAAAATTAAATATATTCTCCAACTGTAGAGTTCATAGCAAACTTTCTCTTTTCATTAGTTAAATGTACCTCTCTTGTCCAACAAATTTCTTTAGGTGAAGTGCTCTTTAATTACTTCCACTTCCCTTGTGCTCAAGATCATCTCTTTCACTAATCTATTTTAGCTGCTGGTAGTTGTAGGAGTCCCAGCAGCCATACACTAATTGTTAAAACTTGCTGTACAGGTGAATGGCAACAGAATGAGTCTGCCTGTATTTATTGAAAAGAAGATCAGCATTCGAAGCAGTGGTGGATATGTTCTCTTGCAAACTGACTTCGGACTGTGGGTGAGATATGATGGAAATCATTATGCAGAAGTCTCTGTGCCCACTAATTACAATGGTCTGCTCTGTGGCCTCTGTGGTAAGTTACAGGTTTAGTCACTTTTTAGTGAATTGTGAATACATAAGCTTTTTGTCTTAGCATGTCATGCACCCACACAACTAGTCCTTGTCAAATGGACTACGACTTACAGCACAGAAAAAAACTTGCAAGAATTTTCCAGTTTCTGAGAACTGTTAGAAGAAAACTCCTAGTAACATGCTATCCATTTGGAATGCTGTGAGGTAGAACTACTACTACTGTTTAGGCAAATAAAAAAGCCTCACTTCAGTTCTACATTTACATTTAGGAAGAGTAATGATTTGCATGCATCTACTCAAGAATTCCAGGAATACATTTTTCTGTTATTTGCATTCTGATGTATTGGCCTTTTCTTGGGTGAGAGGAATGCTACACCATTTAATTGTGTGAATCATAAAAACTTCAGGCTGTTTGCACAGCAGAGAGCAATCTTCAGAGTAGTTTACCATCAACATTCTCCAACTTCCCTGTGGCTGTTTTCCTGTTTTCCCATGCTGCTTTAGGAGATATTTATACAACCTGAATGATCATGTTTATAAATCCAGGGGGGCAGGAGGGGGATAAATAAAAAAAATCTGAAATCTAGGTGATTATATGAAATGTATTTCAGGATTAAAGTGGGGCTGTCAAAATTATAAGAGTAGCTCCTCTTGCAAGTTTCTGATTATTCTTGATTTGGATCATCTGAAATTTCTTAGTTCTGTTATCTCTCTGTGTGCTTTTCACACTTTCAATTCAGAAAATCTACCTAAGAATATAATGGTACAAATAACATTTCATCTTTAGCCCAGAATTCTACAAGTAGGGTCCAAGGAAATGAGTTGTGGGGTTTTTTAGCTAAGCAATTCTATCTTATATGCAATGCAATCTTGTGACATAGGTACTTACAGACTCCTTGCTTCAAGTCCACAGTCTTGTCAATAGTCAGTCTAAAACACAACTGAGCCTTTCTTATTTTGCCCAGTACTCACTGATGTTGCATATATCTTCTGCCCAGTTCATTTTGCAGCCTGAAACCTAGGTTTGTTCTACAGGTGTGAACTTCATATGTCCCATAAACCTCTTTTTACCTTCACAGGTAATTATAATGGTGATCCAAATGATGACAACATAAAGCCCAGTGGTGACATTGCAAGTAGTTCCACGGATCTTGGGCAAAGCTGGCTTGTCCCTGAGAATAACACCTAGTATGTATATTCATTTAATCACAGAGCATTTGCTAATCAAACTACAAAATCAAGCATCCATCCACTCACTGGATTTATAATCCAGTACCATTTTACATCTTCCAACTGTCCGTTAGAAGTAGGGAGCTGCCCCCTTACATTAAGCAGGTTGTAACAGGGCATGTATCAAAGTCTTGTTTTCCAAAGCAGAAACTGCTGAATGTGTGGTGGTATTCAGTCCAGTTCCCTGATTGGGAACCAAACTGTTTGGAATCCATAGGTCCTTTTTTCAGCTGAGAATACACCTTTGAACAGCCCAGAAGGCATATAAAAGAATCCATTCAGTGACAGGGCTGATGTCAGCATTTCAAAAAAGCTGGATAAGCTCTTGTGACCATAATAAAATACACTCTATTGTGCACTGTTGTTATCCATCTTCCACTGAAAAACTGATAGTAAGATATGTGAAACACACATTTGTTCTTTCCCCAGCTGCTCTAATGGGGCAGAAGAGCAATGTGATCCTCTGCTGGAGAGTGAAGCACAGAAGAACACAGCATGTGGCATGATCACAGACCCAACAGGTAGTATGCTGGTGCTTCTCTGAGTCATGTGACCAAGCACTTTATAGCTTGTGTTGTCTCCTCTCTACAGTCAATTGTGCTGAGCTCACATGGGAAGCATATAAAGCCTCCAGTGTGAATGGCCAGCTCATACGTGTTCAGTCAAGTAATGTCAGTTATTCAGACAGGTGCCAATGTGTCCATGAGGACTCTCTGAGAATGTGTGCAGGGAGCTATAGCTGCTCTTTGCTTCATAGTGACTTCCACTCTGCTTGCTACAAGAAATAGTTCAGAGGGCACTGTCATTCCATGTATTACAGGTGATTTATCTGAAATTCTGTAGATGTTCCCTGCATTGGAGAGCCCCAGCAGTTGTCTAGAATTAGTGGCTTGCCTAGCCAACAAGTCCTAATTTATGTAAGCTATGTTGTATTGGTCATGCAAAAAGAAGAAAGCCTGAACCACAGACTCTCATTGTGCACATTCCATTTCAATGTTGGTTTAACTTACTAAACAAGTTAACCTGGACCACTCACATTTGCCATGACATAAAATAGATAGTGCTAGTGACCTTCTAATTCCCAATATTTTTTTTTCTATCCTTATATATATATCTTTCTTGATTCACACAGGAATCTTCAAGGACTGTCACAACAAAGTGCCTCCAAAGAATTTCATTGAAAACTGTGTTTATGACATGTGTTTAACTGGTGGACAGGCAACATCCTTATGCTATGGACTGCAGGCCTATGCTGAGGCGTGCATCAATGCTGGGATATGCATAGAGTGGAGGAATGCTACTCTTTGTCGTGAGTGTTGTGACTTTTCAGTATCTATTCTGGATTTAAACCTCAAAATATGCACATTCTCCTCTACCTCCTCTACCTTTTTCACACATATTATTTCATTTTATGTAATGTTTTGAGTATAGTCTATCTTTTGTCATGTCTTGAGCCTGCTTCAGTTTCAGTACCACTCCAGTATTTCTATAAAACACTAATTTTCATGAGCATGTGGATACATGTAGATCTAATCCTTAAAGTTTTAAGGGCAGTTTTTTGCTTGCCAGACATCTTCTAAAGAACTTTTTATCCATAAACTACACACCTGAAGACAAAACAAGCCCTCTAAAGGATAAAAACACTGAAATAAACTAATTCTTTTCCATGTTTTTTTTCTTTTACATAAATTTTTATTATACCTTCTGCAGATTTGCACTTTTTTTTCTGTGATCAACAATTAGCTCTGCATTGAAACTAGCAACAAGAAAAACCCAAAAACCCCACCCAACCAAAAAGAACCCCAACCAACCAACCAAACCATTGAGAGATTCTGGGAGCTTTTCAGTTCAAAAAAAGAATTATTGTGACTTTTGAATGGCTTTAAATCACCCAGTAAGTCAGTCCTAGGAGGACAGAGCATGGAGAATTCATATACAAAAACAAGACAGAACAAGAAACAAGCTTCTAACATGCCAAATCAGATTAAAGCTATGGACATCCAGACTCCATAGTCTGAGGACATAGCCCAGGATCTAAATTTCTATTGCTTGATTATAGTGATAGAGAAGACTCAGTCACATTAAGAGGATTGGCTCCCTCCATTAGCAATTCAAACAAAAACTCAACCTTAATAACGGGCAGGTACTCTGCCTAGATGACTAGACATGGTGGCTGTAATTGTCTGGAGAGGACTGAGAGATCCTTCTGTAGCCATAGAAGCAAATAACAGTCATATATAGTGATATATCACAGAGTCTAGCCAGAAACAGTATTTAGGGTATTTTTTAAAAGACAGAAATGGGCAGATGCTTCAGGATTTCTGTAAAATGTAATGTCTTCCCTGGGCAGTATGCTTTGAATGATGGAAGCAAATTCTACCATGAGCAGGAGGGGTGTAACAGTATAATGTATCTTCCTCAAGGGGTCTCAGTTAAAGACAGAGTCTGCTTTTTAGTTCTATTTTTAAATATATGGCAGATGTTCAAATAGTAACTACAGTAATGGGACCATATCAGGTGCTATGTGAAGAGATTCCTCTACTCCCTTGATGGAGTGACTTTATGTTTTTAAACCTGCAGAAAAAACTTACTGAACCAAGCACAATGATCCTGTATGACCACATCAGACCTCAGGTCAAAGCAAGGCTACAATGTTTGACTGACTTTGTGAGGGGAAGTGCAGGGTGGCCCACCTGTCTTACTCACCTCTGTCAAAAGCCACCCGTCTCCCACTGCAAGAAAATCCTTTGTACACAAAACTCTCCCATGTCAGTTTCTAACAGCATTTCTTGTTCATTTTCAGAAGAAAACAGGGAAATCACCAGGCAAAAAATTATTACAATTTTGCACTATTGAGTGATCCTTTTTTTCTTCTTCTCTCTAGCAATGTCCTGTCCTGGCGGCAGTATCTACAACGGTTGTGGTACTAGGTGTCCCTCTACCTGTTTGAACTCCTCAGCAGCTGATTCCTGCAGTTCCTTACCAGTGGAAGGTTGCTTCTGTAAGAAAGGCTATGTTTTGAGTGGAGACAAATGTGTGCCAGAAAGCAGCTGTGGTTGTCTTGATGAAAAAGACCAGTATCACCAGGTAAGTTACCCCAGATATTTAAAGGGTTAAAAAAAAACCCAAACCAGAATAGGGACCTCATTCTTTATCACTACAAGAAAAAATATGTTAACAACACTAATGCAATTATTATTTAGACCATTAATTATAACAAAATAGACTCACTTTGCCAGCCACCTTGATCCACAAGCTGTGTGGCTGCAATTACCCAAATGATCATATATCGTGCACAAATACTAATAATTTGATTATCCCTTATGGCATTGCCCTCCAATTTATCTTACAGTATATACTTCTACACTCTTTTTTTCCCACTCAGCTGGATGAAAGCTGGTTCACCAATTATTCCTGCACTGAACGCTGTACCTGCAGACCTAACAATACCATTGTATGCACACCCTGGGAGTGTGGAGTCAAAGAGGAATGCAGTATTCAGGATGGTGTGCTGGGCTGTCATTCCAATGGTAAGTCCTGTCTGAAAATGGTCCTCAATGTCAGTTCCATAATTAGATCCTTCTCCTTCTAGCTTTATTATAAATTTCTTATGTGATGGCAAAGAAATCCTAACTGACTTCTGCCAGTGCTAAGAGATGAAGAGACATGATGGCCTGTCTTGCAAGCACAGATCTCCCTCTGTTGTAGTGGATATCAGCAAAAATTGATGCTACCCAAAAGTTATAAGGTCATTTGGGTTCCCTTGGTCTCAATAATACAAATTCAAGTCCCGCATCACCAGTGCTGCAAGGTCTACATTTATGAATAGAGAACTGCATTTCTGAGACTCTGGGTGATGGCAAATGCATTAAGTATCTATGTATATAAATACAAATCTATTTACTTTTTATTTACTTTTACATCTATATTTATACATACAATTATGTATTTCTATATAGCTGAGTAGAAAATCTCTGTATTAGTCCTAACTACCATAACTCATAGCTGCAACCACATATAGAAATGTATAAAAAGGTTCATTTGCTGCCAAGTTGACTGTTTGTACATAATTTGCAAATTAAATTTAGGAGACTCTTTCTAGAAAATTCTTATTTCCAAATAAGTGTCATTGGCATGAACCTGAGATACCTCTGTGAAGGTTTCCCACATAATAATTATCAGGATTAGGTTGCTGCCCTTGTGCAAATGTTGGTGGTCAGCTGAGTCCATGGTGATAGCCACTTCAAAGTTCTTAGATCATTGTTTCACCTTCAGGCGAAGCAACATGCCAAGTGGCAGGAGATCCCCATTATTTCACTTTTGATGGAATGATGTACACTTTTGTGGGTACATGCACCTACACTTTGGTTGAGGTTGTCGACAGCAACGGTGTCGTTCCCATAACCATCCTTGGCAAGAACGAGGACAGAGGACTAAGAGGGGCTACATACTTGAAGGAAGTCTACATAGATGTGTATGGTGTACGAATCACCCTTCAGAAAAGCCAAGGAATCCTGGTAAGTGGTGGTGCTTTTTTTTTCCAGCAAGAATTATCTTTAAATTAGCTCACTACAGTAGCTGTAGGAAAAAGGCTGTTCATGTAACCATAAGGAATATGTACATGTATGTTTAATATTTGTGGGAACCTCTATTAACTGAATGTCATGGGGAAATGTAATTTCTCACTAGATCCCAAGGCTTCTGGTTTGAGTTTACTGTTCTATTGGCTCTATTCTGGACATGTAGCCCAGAGCCTCCAGATCAGAAAATTGTTTCCTGAACTAAAAATGGGGCTCAATAGCTGTTGTCAACCCAATTGCCTATAGCTAGCTAGGAAGAGCAGAAGAAAAGCAAGTCATGTTGTATTAGTCTAGAGTAGCACTGGGGGCTGTGGCAGTACCACCCTATGGGTGGGTACAAGCCTGCTCACTACTAGGGATCTTTCCAGCTCCCTCTTAAAGGCACAAGCTGTAACTCGTGCCCAGCTCTCCTCAGCTGAAAAGCTGATTTCTCCAACCTATAGTTGGCATATGTGATGGTGGAAGTTGAAAGGAGCTAAAATTGTCATAGAGAAATATTCAGCACTGCAAAGAGTAGAGATTGTGAGTAGGAAAGCTTTCATGGAAGTATGGACTGACAAATGACATGTCTCTCCAGCTGAACGATGAGAGAGTCTACACTCCAGTGGAGAATCGGTTGCGAGGCGTGACCATTGGAAGTGTCGGCAGATTTATAGTAGTGGAAACTGACTTTGGTGTGATAGTGAGGTATGATGGCAATCACCATCTGGAAATCACCCTCCCACAATCTTATTTCTCAAAGGTAAGATTTAGGATGTAAACATCTGGCCCTGTTTCAAAACCGCTGCTTTGTGTGGTGACTTTCACTTACTTCTGTTCCCATGTTTTGCTGTGGTCTCTTGCTTTGTAGCTGCATTGTAACACAGCATTATTTTTTTCCTTTCTACTTTTTTCTTTTCACAATAATTTTCTTGTGTTGCAAGGGGGTAGTTAGAGAAAATGGCCTGGCTAAGGAAATACATCCAGCTTATAGAATGAAATACCTTTTAAAGCTTAGGGAACCACAGATTACAGCAGTTCCTGTTTTATTTCTCCATGGGTGCAGTAAGACACTAGTGAGTATGTCTGAAATGTCTGGTACAAGACTGGGTGGCAGTGGTGATTTGGTCACATCGTTTCATAGGTAATGAATAAGAAGTTATTGTGGAAGCTGATGTAGAACAGATTGTGCTTAGAATATGGTTCTTGTTCATTTGCAGGTACATGGCATGTGTGGCAACTTCAATGATAACCGCGAAGATGATCTCTCCTTGCCCAATGGTACAGCTGTCAGTGTCCCACAGTTTGGAAATAGCTGGAAAGTGGAGGAAGACAGTGATGAAGGGTAAATGTAACTTCATGCTATTCTCCTTTTGATTGCTTTCATTGTTGGCTACTTTGTAACATGTGAGAAGTGTATGTCAGACTTCTCTTCAATTTGAAGCTGAAGAAAAAGCCATCACCAGAGGAAACTGCTGCACTGACCACAGAGAAACCACAGCCATTCTACGGATCTCCGAGCACACCTGGGGAGTTAGGGGCAGTCCACACTGTGGCATAGCCTCTGTTTATTTTACACAGGAAATCCTAGAGCTGGACTTGTGGCGTTGGGGCACAGTGAGGGCTGGCATCTCCCGCAGGGGCAGGGAGCCAGATGTAGTAACACAGAACAGAGAAGCATGGCTTCACCAGCCAGGGCCCATCCCACACTCCCCAAGGGTGGAAGCCAGCATCAGCCAAGAGTCCAGATCACCACACAAGTTTGCAGTGACAAGACAGGTCTGAGGTCAAGCTGAGAAGTCAATCCTCTCATCAGGGTTGAGTTCAGTGGGAGTAACAAGGGACAGGCACAGCATGGCGATTGTTGGGCAGGTCTGCTTCTGCCTAATCTTTCACTGGTGGGCAGAAAGAAGACTGTAATGCCTGGTGTTATTTGTTTAATATCTTTCAGTAGAAACAAACTTTTCAGTCTCCCTCTCAGTGATGACTTCGAAACTTACATGCACCTGTGTCTGTGCTTTCATGCAGCTGTTTTTCGGACCTAAGAGAAGACTATGATCCTCCTTGCACTGCTGAGAATAAACCAGTCATTGAAAGCCAGTGCAATGTCCTAAAATCAGACAAATTCAAAGCATGTCATGATCTAGTCAAGCCTGATGACTTCATACAGAGCTGTGTCTATGACATGTGCCAGTATGATGGCATGAAGTCTGCTCTCTGTGACATAGTTCAAGTCTATGTGGACACCTGCAGGAATTATGGAGTCACCATTAAATGGAGGAACAGCACCTTCTGTCGTAAGTGCACAAGCAAGTGAAAAACCTGAAACTTGGATGGCTGGTAGCATGGGAACAAATTAGCAGTAATAGGTGAACAAGTTATGAGAAAAAGAGAATTAAACCCAAGTTCTCACAAAATTCAATTCTATTATTATGATTTTATGGCTCCATTGTTGCACTGAGCTGTGTTCATGCTGAGCTAACATGAACAGCGATAACTCAGGACTAGACAAGTTATGGATAGCAACGTGGAGTGAGAATGCATTTAGTTGACTGCCATGAGGTATTGCACTGAGTCTAAAGTGGAAAAATAATATAACCAAAAGACTAAAACAAAGTGGGATACTGTGTTAGGACACAGGGCTCAATGCCTCTCACTGTGTTTTGGATGAAAGCTGGCATCTTGACAGCGGTTCAGTAAGGGCTGCATTCTCAGATTAGATTCCAGTGTATGTGCCTCACTCCCCCCATTCAACAAAGCTACAAACAAATTATGTAAAAATGAGTAAAGATTACATAGTGGGTTTCTTTTCACAATGTAGTATTACATTGTGGAAATAATTCTCACATAAGCAAACCAGATGAATGCTGAATAGGTCCATCAGAAATTCCTAGTTGCCCCCTTTCCATGACAAATACTGAACAAATGAATACTTTGTGCTGCTATCCTGTTTTTTGAACTACCCCCTTATGCGTCCCTAGTCACTGGCAGAAATAGAGTATAGAGCTAGATGAATCTTCACCCTGACAATGTTTATCTGCTGTTCTTGCATGTGTATATGTCTGTGGTTACATTAGATATACACCTGATTTGCATCATTGGAATGTTGAACCTTCTTAGGGAATTTTCCCTAAACATTCCCCTTTCTAGCAGTGCCCAAAGAGGTGTTTGCAGCTGAACTGGAATACTGAATACAAATGATGTAGTGTGAGGTGACACCAGGCCCACCTGTCACAGAACCAAATCGACAGCTCCAGAGAGGGTTCTCAGTTTTGTTGGGTTTTTAAATAAAATATTAACAATTCAAATTAATTGATGATAAAAATCAGCTATTAAAAGGCAATTCTATACTACCATCCTACAGGCCAAGCTGTAACTTTCAGGCAGGCACATGTGTTGGCAGTGTGCTTTCTAAATGTATTTAATAACACTGGCTCTATTCTCTTCACACACACAGCATTACCCTGTCCAACCTACAGCCATTACACCGACTGTGTCTCCACCTGCCCATCAACATGCAATGACATTTTTGCCTCTTCCCTTTGTGACAAGACAGAAGAGTGCACAGAGGGCTGTGAGTGTGATGATAAATATGTGCTCAGTAATGGCAAATGTGTACCTCTGAGCAATTGTGGCTGCAGGGACGATGACAACAATTACTACAGCGTAAGTACCTTACCAGTGGAGCAAATCTCTTGCTGCAAAGCTTGTAGAAAGTTGGTCCTGTGTCCATCTGAATGAGAAAGACAAAAATCTTCAGGGTCTACCTCTTAAATACCTTTCATCTGATTAGTAAAAGATGCAGGCTCAGGCATTAGGAGGTGCGGGAGCTTGGTACGTTGCACCTGAGGCCAAAATTAAGGGATATTCAAAACTAATCAATTGGTCAGAGTTATTCCAGCAGTCTTTCCTAGTCCTGTTTTGTGTCAAAATCTCATGCCAAAGACAGTGAGATAAACAGACTGGGGGACCCCCCTCCCAGAATCTCAGCAACACTACACCTGGATTGAGCAAATGTGAAATTGCTAACTAGACAGGTTGCACCCCACACCCTTTGCTATTGAACTTCCATCGCTTTGCAAACCTCAGCACCATGGTAACATATTTTTAACAACACTTGTGCCCAGGCTGGGGAGACCTGGATAACTCCACACTGCACCAGAAGATGCCAGTGTAAGAAGAATGGTGTCATCGAATGTAAGAGCTACAGCTGTGATTCCAGAGAAACCTGTGTGATCAAAGATGGGAAACACAAGTGCAATCCAACAGGTACGTGCAGGCATGTTTTCACGTGGTGTTCCGTGAGGTTTGGAGGATGTGGGTGTCCATTCATTCTTCCACAGCATTTCCAGAATTTTCCACAGGGAAAAAAGGCAGCTTTGGCAGTCCTATTGACAACACATTATTGAACACAAAAAGGCCTCAGTTCTTGGAATAAAAAGCTCCAGTACAAAAGAGAGAATTTGTGTAGGGAAGAGGAACAGGAGTTTGAAAATTTACATACGTCTAGAAACTTGTCAGTACAGTCTGACTAGTTTAAGTATTAAAAAAAATTGCACTGCATCTACCAAAACCAAAACTCAGATAGGCCTGTGAATCCTTTGGCAATGATCCTTGGGTTTTTTCTATTGCTTGGTGATTTGAGAATAGAAAAAAACCAAAGGTAAACCAGGACAGTGCAAATCTGAACATATACCTAACAAGCCAGTCAGAGAACCTCAGTGCTTTTCATCCAATAGTTGCTTTGGCTAAGCAAAATTAACCCCATATTCTCTAGATAAATTGGATTATTTAGGCTTGTTGCCTAGTGACTGTACACTGAATAATATTATGGCATAGATCCTGCTGTACTGACGACCAGTACAAGAGCATAATGCAAATCCAGCTTGGCCCAGCTTCATTTTGGCAAAGTAACACAGCAGAGGCACCCCAGCAGTCTTAAGGAAAGCCTTGGTTCTGGGATAATGGTCTGCTCTGCGCTCAGTGGCCAAGGAGAACACTTAGACAATAGTCCTCTCCAGTGAACCCAATCAATTTAGTGACCTCAGAAGAAATCAATGTGACAGCAGTGAGCCAGTCAAAATTGGCAACGTTGCTTTTCACATTCCAATAACCTTGTAGCAGCACATTGCTGAGCAATGTGGAATGGGACATCTCTAAGAGCCCACTGCAAACCATGTTGTGTGGTAGAGTCATTCCTCTGCAGGGGACCAATGTGCACAGCTTAGTCTCTATAAAGCCTATAAAGCCCTGTGTCGGTTCAGTGGGCTCACACTGGATGCCCCGTCCCTGGAAGTGTTCAAGGCCAGGTTGGATGGGGCCCTGGGCAACCTTGTGTAGATCCAGACCTGGAGGTTGGCGGCCCTGCCTGTGGCAGGGGGGTTGGAGCTCTATGATCCATGGGGTCCCTTCCAACCCAGACCATTCTATGATTCTATGATTCTATGGTCTCAGCAGAGGAATGAGCTTCTCTCTCGGGCTCTCTCTCCATTTGAGTGCCCATTCACTAGGGCGATGCCCTCTTTAAATTAAGAGACCTGCATGCTAGCAGCAAGCATTTTTATTTAACTTCTGTTTGAATGATCCGTGGCACCCAACTCCTGCCTATTCAGACTGGAGAGTAACGAAGTGCTGTCCCTTTAGGTTTTGGGAAATGTCGGGTCATGGGAGACCCACACTACGTCACCTTCGACGGTCTGGTGCACCACTTCCAAGGGAAATACACATATATTCTGGCTCAGACCATCCCTGACCTACCTGACACTCTGGTGCAGTTTAGCATTGAAGGCATGAACTACCCTTTCCGTCTAAATCGACGCATTACCTACCTGAAAGAGATTCTCATCAATGTTTACAACCACACAGTGAAATTCAAGCAGAACAAGCAGCTTCTGGTAAGTCTTCCACTGACTGCAGAGCACAGAAGAAGACTTCCCCTTGAGTAAACACCTATGAATGATAAATGTATGTTCTGAAGAAGTTAAGTATTAAAGCTAACTGCATTATTACAGCAGTGCTGTGGTGCAACCACAAATGTGATTTTTTTCAGTTGTGTCAAGTTTTTTCTCTCTGTAGCTATGAAGGATATAATTCTACTTAAAACAAATAAATTAATAAATAGATATTTAGGAATAAAACACCGAATATCCCAAGACTTACAATAAAGCCATACAAATTTTTATCAGTGGTAGGGAACAGTGTGAATTATGCTAGGAAAATTGCATTTCTTTCCTCTTTGTTGGTATATACCTAGCTCACATACACATTTTTAGCTCAGTAATATAAATCTCTTAGAATGATAAGAAAATACGGTATCCAGATCACTTTTCTCAACACATGATTTTGTTAACTTTAGAAAACTTAACACTGTGGTTTTTACCTGGTTAAATTACCCAATATATTCATCATAAAACCAGAGGAGGGTGTTCATTTGTAGCACTGACCTGTACTGAAGCCAGATTTTAACTTGGCCTGTATACTATGAATTTAAACTTATTCTCTCCCTACCAGTTGGATGGTGTGAGGGTGAGACCCCCTGTTCGTCCTCATGAAGGTATTCGTATATATCAGAGGACAACAAGAATTTACCTGGAGACAGACTTTGGCTTATACCTGAGCTTTGATGGTGATCAAAATGCAGGTAAGTGATACTAAGACAATGTGCAGTAATATTTATGCATTGGCTCAAGAACTGTTCTCATTCCAAAGGAGGTCTAAATCCAAGGCAAAATTAGAAACCTTCACCCTTTGAGTCTACAGCCCTTTGTGCTAAGAACTTCCAGAAAATTAAACCAATAAGTATCTCCCAGGAACCAGAGGAAAACATAAAACTGGCATTTCTTTATCTGGATCCACCCAAACTTTAGAGAAATGAGATGTAGAGTTTGACTGTTCCACCTTTCTCATGTTAAGTAAGGCCAGAGTGGTAAAAACAAAAGCAAATTACTTTAAATTGCTGATCAGGATGATGGGATGAAGTCTGGATCTGTCCCTTTGCCAGCTTAACCCAGTCATAGGACTGAGGTCCTCAAGCTATACAGCTGAGACTACATCCTTTTACATCCTTCCTCTCAAGCCTATTCCAGATAATCCCATTCTCCAGTGCTTTTCAACAGGACTAATATCATCACATATACACAGCTCATGTAAGGTGAACTCATATTACCTGTTCAAAGAGGCTACTCATGATTTATGACCAAATATAGCCACATCATTTCTGAGTGTATGGTGAAAGTGCCAGGCCACTTATACACACAACCATCATTCCAAACCCTAAAATTCTAACTGCAGAAAGGAAAAGTCTGGTTTATAGGAATTCTGTTTCTCAACAAGCAAGTGGATTGTAAGTGAAGGACAAAAAGTGGGTGGCACATTCAATTTGTTCCAAAGCAGTCAGCAGTATGCACTGAGAGCACTTAGGGGGTTATGTCATATTATCCAATGCCTTATTGGCTGGAAGAATTTACTTTTTTCATGGCCCATGTGGCAAAGCACAGAAACAGTCATGAATATATGTATGAACATGAATGTTAAGGGCTGTGGTCATATCTTCTGCATGAGGCCCATTGTCATATGGCCAAGTCTGATCTTAATCATGAAATGGGGTACTTAGCACTGCTTGCCACCTCTTCCATACATTCAGAAGCACTGTGTAATGGTTTGTGGGTATTTTTTTTCCCCCCTAGATATAAAGCTGGCCAACACCTACATGAACAGAGTGGAAGGCTTGTGTGGTAACTTTGATGGGAGACACAGAAATGACTTCACAAAGCCAGATGGTGATTGGGTGAAGAGTGTGAATGTATTTGGTGAGAGCTGGAAAGTTCCTCTGAAAAGAACATCTCGTGTCAGGTACTTAATTTTCTACTTATTATCCCTGGCAAGTACAGACACTGGAAGCAAGTGAATTAAGCCATAGTTAATATTGCCAGTCCTTTTTCCCTTGGTCTGAGTGTAGGGACTTTTTCTGCTCACTAAGGTGAACCATCATAGAATTAGTGCCCTTCTGTCTAGCCAATAGAAACCTGAACTATCACTGCATTGCTCCAGTTCAAGCATCCCTCTTTGTAGTCACAACCATTACAACTGCTAGGGCACAGGGATGAGTAAGATCTTTCCTAAACTTGTCATTCCTGACAAAGACAAATGCATCATGTTGTGCTGGATGGGACTGAGGGAGGGCAAATCTTGGGTTAGCATCAACCCTCCCCCAAAGAAGGTAGCTTTGAGCATCAAGATGAATTCACAGTTCCTCCCAGGAGGCTCTTGAAGAGTCTGATTTCCTTACTTTCATGGCTCTCTAGTGTTTTCTGCCATTACACAAAAAGTGAGGACATTCTTTTCAGGATAACCAAGTGTGATATTTGTGGTCAGGTAAATTCTGTGCTAATTAGTCCATACAGAACACTGAAACAAGTAGGGAAAAATGTTTACTTCCTTCTCAATTGACTTTGAAAGACCTTTGGAGGTTGCTTAGCCACTAACACAGAACTTTTTCAGAAAGTAAACGGAGTTGTCTAATCTGTCAGGATATAAATTGGCTGCAAGAACTTGTCTGCCACAACAGCAGAAAGCTGTTGCCAGAAGAGCAGAAAACTGTGTGAAGGCTACTGCTGAGCATAAAGGAGCTCTGAAAGCTGTGCCTAGCAGAGTATTCTGGCACTTCAGGCATGCAGCCAGTTGTTCAGTGAAAGTGAGCATATGTCCAAGAAACAGTGTCCTATGCCAGTTGTATCGTTCTAACATTCAAGTTTTATTGAATGCATTGGATGAAAGAGGCATTGGATGAAGGCTGAGTCATGCAGAACTTCAGAAGATACAAATAAAGCTATCCCTTTTGATTTAAGTATCTCTAAGTCTCTGAGATGCTTGGAAGTGTTCTAGTTCATTTTTGATTTACTTTATCTGTCCCCTCATTCAGGAATAATCATGAGAGACAAATCAGCTTACACTGATACCACAAGAAGTAGTACTCTTGTGGTGTTACTTAGGGAGTAGTACCATGCATGCTGGCTGTACAGAGAACTGATGGTTTCATAATTACTTCATTTCCAGACGAGACGTCAGCTCAAAAGCTGATTCTGAGGAAGAACCAGATCCAGGGCTCTTCCAAGGCTGCAATGAAAATCAGCTGGGGAATGAAAACAAAACATCCAGATGCCAGATCCTGACTGACTCAACTGGTCCTTTCAAAAACTGTCATTCCATGGTCTCACCAGATTTCTATTTCACGTAAGTGTCAACTGCAGACAGTTCTTCTCCCCATCTGCAAAACCGTGTTGGTGCTAGCTTCTGACAAGAACTTTGCATCTTCAGTGTCCAGGGTATTAATAGGAACTGAGGTGACAACGTGTCATTGGAGACCTGAGCCCAGTGCTTCCATTATTGATACATTTAAATCCCCTTATTTATTTGTTAATAATTCTGATGATGTGTCTTTCCATCTATTTAGAGTTTCACTTTTCTGTTAGCTTTAGAAAGCAGCTTTCCCCTTTCCTACACTGACAGAGCAGCTGTGATAAGCATCATACCTGTAGGCTGGGATTTCCAGCATGCTCACAGTGCCTATCCACATTCAGTGAGAATTTGCTTCCTGGATCAGTTAGTCTCCTTTTAGCAATTCTAAGTCCAGTCTTCATGCTATAGCCACAAGTGCTGACACTGTCAGTGACACGTCTTGAATCTTTCATGGAGAAGTACAAAAAACAGGTTAATGAACAGTAACTAATTTGGCATCTTCAAGAAAGTTCCCTCTGCTGTGTTTCAAGGCTGCTCTGGCCTCCTACATATACAATTCCTTTTGAGCTGTATGAAACCTGTTGATTCACCCCCACATTCATCATTCATCCATCGCCAGCCACAAAATTGCCAAGTAGCTGCCAGTTTTATTTAGTCACATGGTTGTAATTAATGTTTAAAGATGCCCACTTCAAGGCCCCTTGTAGCTGTGAGAGGAATGCTAATTAAGCCAAATAACCACTGGCTTCAAAGTATATATCCCAGTTCTTCACATAAGCCTACTTTCCTCCTCATCCTAGACCTTGATAGGGCAGCCTGTTTTACCTTCTTTGTGGTTGCCTGATTTTTCTGAGGTGCCACATACTTGCAGATCCCATCCATCTCAGATGTCAACACCTCTGAAAGTCAGGCAAAGCTGAGAAGCTAGCACTAGCAAGCAAACAACAAGTAGAACAGAATTCTGTGTCAATATTCAAGGCATACAGACACGGAGAGGACACCTATGTATCGAAAGATGTGTATAGTCCAGCTACAAGACTTAGCAGCACTAAACAGGGCTATATAAGCAAAACACAGCCCAAATCAGAGGCAGATAGCAAAGAATAATTTACTGTGGCAAGTAGTCAGGTACCTGTTTATTACTTGTTCATATTCTCACATGTTAGCAGTAGCTGCACAGCAAATGACCTGATCTTCCCAGTCATGTGGCTGTTTGGTTTCTTTTATTCCTTTTTATTCCCTTCCTGTCAGCAAGATAGAGGAAAATGGAATGAACTCAGAGCTGGGCAGAAAAGCAGCTGCAAATAAACAATAACAAAGGTATTAAGAATGAATTCTTTCTTATGTTGCACATAGGAGCTGCCTGTTTGATGTGTGCGAGCAAGGAGATGAGGATGCTATCTTATGTCGCAGTCTGGAGGAATACGTGCTGGCTTGTCAGCAGCAAGGAGTCAGCATGGATGGCTGGAGGCAACAGACAGTTTGTGGTAAGCACAGGAAGGACCAAAGTATGGTTTCTGCCTACAGGACTCTCAAAATCTGAGTTACAAGGCTTTTTCTAGACTCACCATATATCAAGGCTTCTCAGGGAGTAGTAGTATGTTGATTCACTGTCACTGTTCAGTGTTACATGCATACTTGCTCCTCTTTCCTCTCTTCTGTGTCTTATGCTGGCTTTCACATTTAGAACCCCACTTAGAAAACTATTTAGGAAAGCAGAGCAGTCAGCTCCCCTGTCATCAAAAGTTTTGCTTAAGAACAAAAAAGGTCCCCATTCCCAACTGGGAAAAAAAAGTAAAATTTTTGGGGACTATACCATCATAAGCCATGAATCTGAAGGAAAAGCATTTCATTTCAATCTCTTTTTAAATCTATAAAATATACTGGGTTGTTTGGGTTTTTTTCTGTGAAATTTCAAGATTTAAAAAAAAAAAAAAAGATTCAGCTGAAAACTCCAAATGATTCAGACTAAAGAATGCTGAAATAAAACTTAGAATAACCTCAAACCTTTTTCCCCTAATTTTTTGTCATGCTGGGAGATTCATCAAGCCATATTTCCCCTGTAACACCTATGAGTAGATGACTTTGAATTCCCAGTGAAACACAGTTCCCAGAGTTGTGAAACAGCCCTGATACTTGCAGGGCAGCTACCCTGAACATCTGAGAAGTTATTTGACACCAGTGAACACCATGAATGAGAACACAGCATACAAATAGCTTTGTTTATGCATTCCCTGACTTCTGAGCGCTTTCCTTACAGCTTCAGAACTATCACCTATGCATGCACATCTCTGTGTACGTGCCTGCATCATACTGCCTCCTTCAGAACAGTAGCATCCTCTGGATTGATTCAGTGCCCTCAAAGGGCATGGTGCAAGCAGTGCCCAGCGGCCTGCTGTACCTGGACTCTCCTTATTTTTACAGGTATATCATGTCCTGCCAACAGCAACTACAGCTCATGCATGTCTGCATGCCCAGCATCCTGCAACGACCTGACCAGCCCCTCTGAGTGTGAATCCCCTTGTGTGGAAGGCTGTGAATGTCTCCCTGGCTACGTTCTTAGTGGCTTTGACTGTGTGCCTTACAGACAGTGTGGCTGCACATACCTGAACAAATACTATGAGGTACAGTCTCTCTGCAGCTCAGACAGCTCCTGCAGCATCAAACAATATTTTCTTCTGCTAATTATTTTGACAATCTCCTTATTCTTCTCAGCACATAATTTTGCATTAGAAACAAAGAGCAACTGTTCAATAAAATTTGGTCACTGGAGGAAAGGAAGAGAGAATAGATCACTTGCTCTGCCTCTGAAAGATACTTTGCCTGCCAGAATACTCAAGGCAGGCACTTGGAGAAAGTGACCTCCATGCTAATTCTTTGCCTTTACTATGCTAAATAATAGCCTCAGAGGCTCTAAAGTTTGTAACACAACAGTTGCAGAGAAATTCTGGCAGTCACTGTGGTGCCTCTCCTCTCAGTCGTATAGGCAGGGTTAAAGGTCTGTAGAGTTGCTATGACACAGAGAGCCCCAAGCAAGGCCAGATTCTGAGGAATACAGAGAATCTTCCATTGACACTGCAGGACAGAATAGCTTTATGATCTCCTAGACTTCTGCTTTTTAACACTACAGAATTGGTACAGAAAAGGACTAGGCCAGCAAGGATTGTTTTTATGGGAGGAGGGAGACACTATGAACAGGTGGCCCTTGCCAGAAAATTGGCACATGGCATTTCCCCGTTGCCTTGGGGGCATGATGCAATGCATCTGCCCATCTCTTACCTCCAGCAACCAACAGTTAGACATTGTCTCATACCCCAAACACTTCATTTGTCTTCTTGAGTTTCAAAGAGCTGGACTAATAAGATGATTCCTTTCTTTTTTGTAAAAACTACTAAAATAAAAAAATCTGCCATTACCATTCATCAAGAAGGCATCACAGAGAGTAGCATGAGGCCCCAGTACTCCATGTTTTTTCTGGTTGATTTTAATATTTGCTTTAACATTTAACTGCTGTCTTTCAGATTGGAGAAATATTCACCACTGATGACTGCTCTCAGAGATGCCAGTGCACAGAAAGCTCCACTGTCTCTTGCTCTAACATAGAATGTGGATTTGATGAGATCTGTGGCATTTCAAACTACAGTCGTGGATGTTACAGGAGTAAGTCAACCACTATCATGTTGTCTTCTTAGCAATCTTTGATGCTAAGAAGCCTTGGCTTACTGCTTATAGGACATCAGTGGGTTGGGGATAGTTGCAGCAGTGTGTGCAGCATACTGTGGCTCTTGCTCTGATGTTTTGTCATAGGAACAATCTATCTTTCCCTTATTCCAGTTGTCAGGTACAAGTAATGTGCCTCAAAATACAGGAGATGTCCAGCATTGGGGGTCAGCATAATCTAAGCAAGAACAATTCTCTCAGGGATGGGTTATCTGAGAGTCTGAAGTATTTCTCCTTCCTTTTTGCTAGGTGGACCGTGTATGCCAAATCCTTGTAAGAATGATGGAGTTTGCTCTGAAGCTACCAACTTACCCCTCTGTGAATGTTCAGAACTGTACACAGGACCAGTCTGTGAGAATGAGAGGATAGGTAAGAACACTATTTCTGATCCCACCCTCTGCGTTACGCACAATGCTTCCAAAAAGGGGTGTCATTATGGGGAAGACTGACCTTGCTCTTCGCTTCCATGCTGTAAATTAGTGACCCAGTGGGTAAGAGCCTGTGGTCATCCAAGCAGAAAGAAGGGGGCAGATCCCCCAGTGGGAAGGTGCCAGAAGACATGACGCCAGGGCTCTGTAGACCATACAGGGCCTGGGCCTGACACCACTCCAGAAAGGTACATTCATCAGAGAACACAGTATAAACCAAGCAGACAGGCCAGAATTGAGGGAAAGGTTCTGTCCACAGTATGCTTAGCTTTCACTCACAGGGTTCTTATTTCTTCTGCAGTTGAAGAGCCTTTCCCAGAGGATGCCAAGGACCATACAGTTGCCATCGTCGTTGGAGTTGTGGCAGGCGTAATTGTTATCGCCATTCTCGTCTTCTCTACCATGTACCTGGTCAGGTAAGGTTTTTCCCAGCATTGCTACATTCAGCAGAGTCAGGACACATACACCCCTAAACCTCAAAAACCCCATTAATCACACACCTACGGGGCCAGAAAGGAATACAGCATTCAGCATCTCATCTGAGCAACGCTGGAGTAAAGCATCGCTTTTTCCCCAGAATCGAGCACATGCCATTTCCTTTACACAGGGCATAGGCATCTCTACCACAAAACCTGGCCTCCTCCAAAATCTGACTTCATTCATGCTCACATTGTTGTTTGACCTCTCACTACAGATAAGAACAGAAATTAAATGTGGTTGTTGGTTGTGTTTTTTATCCACCATACAGAAGGAAGAAGGGTACAGCTGTGATATCCAGGGATTCTTCTTTGCGGTGGTCCAGGGATGTATCCAATGACAGAATGCGTGAGCAAGATTATGGCTACATTGTGAACTCTGCTTTTGATCAAAATGAATCCTGAAATACACGCCTGTAATTAGCAGTGTTTTTCCAATTGATTGGCATTACTTTCAGCTCTTTTACTGTAACAGTATTTCTAGTACTTTGAGAATATATAATAAATAAATAAATAATTGTATTTGCTGGAAATCTTTTGTTTCTCTAAAGTCTCTCTCAGATCTCATGTTGCAGACCAAAATTGAAATATGTCCTAAACCACATTAGAGTCTTCAGAGGCTGTTTGAAATACACAAAACCCACACAGAATTTGCCAGCACAAGTGTGCTGCATGCCATCACATACACGCCTCTGATAGATGCACAAACCATAGACTGATGAGGTCAGAATTAATTATAGCATCCCAGGCAGGTTTTCATGAGATCATGTCACCTAAATCCTTCTTCCATGGGGAGGGGATTATCTGGCTGAGTTGGACACAGTTCTTGCTCCATCTGAGATTGGTATGACCATCTGAGGAGAGAAATATGTAAGATGACACTGAGCTCATTTGATGACAGGTGTAGTAAAAAAAGACAACCCTGTTTCCCCCATTGGCAGTCATGGACTAGAAAAAGGGATTGTTTGAAGGAAAGCCGTCTCCTTGCTGTGAGGGTAGAGTGGACAGGAAGCAGGGCTGACGTCAGCCTGAGGGTGCTAGGCAAGAGCATAACCTAACAAACATTTTCTGAAGGATGAGATGGTGTCAAAAATTCTCCTTGGGGTTTTTGCAAAGTCTGAAGCTGCCACTCTCTGATAAACTTGGGTAAAGATCTGCATCGGCTCAGTCCCAGGCCATGCCAAGGCCATGCAGCAGAGGAGGAAGGCCTAGTAACGCGCCAGACCCAACCAGACCCCTGTGGCTCAGGAGACCAAGGCTGCCTGGGTCTTGTCCGAGCCCTGAATGAATCTTCAGTGCTATGAATGAAGCCCTGGGACATAAGGAATGCATCATTAACCCTTCCCTGATGCTTTTCCAGTCCTTTGCGAGTTCACGTCTGATTACAAAGAGGAGTAGTGTGGGCTTCCCATCATTTCTCCCATAATGCTGGTTATTATTTACTTGTGCTTTCTCCCTTCCCTTTCCCTTTTATCAATAAACTCATGTGTGCTGTTAGAAATACTTTTCTGGCTAACCTCCACCAACAGTTAGGTAGGCAAAAGGCATTTTATTCTGGTCCATTCAAGAGCATGTCAGCTGTCTGTACACACACAGCACAGCTACTTCGGACATGAATGGCAAGGGGCTGTCAGCCTCATAATATGACGAGAACGAATCAGGACGAGAACGAATCAGCACGAGACCTGCTCACGCACTAACGAACTGTCAACCTTATGCTGGAATTTCACTGCCATTACAAAAGCATCTTTCCTGCCTGCTCAGCAGCAGCCTCCCATTGTGCCCTCATGCTTGCTAACAGCGTGATTCCATGCCCGCTGAGCGGTGCCGACCATGCTCTCCTCCCTTTACAGTCAGTGGGAGCATAGGCTGGTCCTTTCCCTGGCAGGATCCCAGCCCAGGCTCTCCCAAGCGACAGGGCCCAGCAGTGCCCAGGTACAGCAGAGTTCTGGGTTTTCATGGATAAGCTTTGATTTTTCCCCCAAGACAAGAAGAATTGCCTTGGCTTTCCACTGCAAAGTTTTGTAAATACTTCCTGCTTGAAACAAGTGCAAAACTGCAATTCAAGGCTTCACTACATTAACTACTTCATGTCAATAGAAGCCAGACAGATGATCAGTCTGCTGCTGCTGCTCTGATCTTTTAAATCAACCAACTTGCTCACCTGGCTTTGAAATGCTGAGCTTCAAATATACCGCTTACTCACTGCTTACTCCAACTCACCCAGAGAGCAGTTTAGTTGACAGCAAACCCTCCTTTTCAGCATCCTGTGCTGCCAAGAGCCAAGGAGAACAGCGGTACCTGTGCTCAGGCTGCCTGCCCCTCATGTCAAAGGGCTCTGGCCAGGCTCGATCATGAGACTCCTCTGATGTCCCCAAAGAAATTCCTGGGACACAACATGAAAGACACATGAAAAGCCATCCTATAAATCTTTTTTGCCCTAGAACAGCCATTGGAATTTAGCCTGAGCTCCACCTCTTCACTGCGCTTCACCAGGAAAGAAGTGAAACGGCAGCATCTCCTTTCCCTCTCGAAACGTTCCATGGTGAGGGATGCTCACTTACCCCCCAGCTCCGCACACCGGAGCCCACCCCCGCGGGCTTGCGGGGCCAAGGGAACCGTGGCAGAGACTCCCGGGGAAGAGGAAGCGGTGCCCCATCTTCCCCGAGGATGGGACGCGCTTTTCCACCCGACGGGCGGCTCTGGGAACACCCTCTGGAGCTGAGCCTCCGCAGGCGGAGCAGAGCGGCTGGCTGGGAAACCCCCAATTCCCTCCCCGCCCCTGGGGACCTTGGAAATGACGCCTGCCCGGAACCCAGCCATTTATAGCGGCCGGGAGGAGCCAGGACCCGGCCTAGCTTCCGCCGCTGCCCGTCACACCCCTCACCCCACCCTCCCCGTTCCCCGGAGAGGCAGTACGGTCACGGCGGCAGCGGGACGGGAGCTGAGGGTAAGCGCTATGGAGGGGTGCGGGGGATATGGCCCGAGCTGGGTGCTGGGCTGCAGGGGTGCCTCGGAGCCTGGGGACGGGCTCGGCACGCCGGGCTCCCCCCTGAGAAACTGTGACCCTCCACCGGAGCCGGCCCGGCCTCGGTAGGAGCAGAGCTCCAAAGGAGCGCGGCCGGGAAGGGGCCGGCGGGGTCTTGCGGTGGGAACCGTTCAGGCCGCTGGCCGGGAGGCGGCCGTGCGGCGGCGTGAGCCAGGCACGGGCGCTGCGAGTTGGCTGCCCGCCCGCAAAGGCTTCACCCTTCGTGGCAGCGCTGGTCGGGAGGGACAGCCGTTTCGTTCCGTTCCGTACCCCGCGGCAGCCCATCGTTCGCAGGCAGAACCGGCCGCCCGAGCCAGGGCCCTGCAGAGAGCGGGACCACAACAGCAGCAGCAGCCAGGGGGCACCTGTCTGGGGCCTGCATGCTGTATGAGCGTGCCAGCATCCGGCCCTAACGGTGTCCCTGCCTGCCATCCACCAGGCCTTCCGCTGTGACTCCCGGTGAGCCTGCCCATCAAGAGGGGCATGTCCTGACATCACGCTCTTGAGATGGCAGCTAGCACCAGCTTCAGCACCAGCTACCCCGGCAACCCTGAGCCCGGGGACCTGATCGAGATCTTCCGGCCAGCTTACCAGCACTGGGCCCTGTACCTGGGGGATGGGTACATCATCAACGTAACACCTGTAGGTAAGGCTGGCGCAGTGTGGCAACGTGCAGAGGGGTCTTTGGGGTGACCTGGGAGCCCTGTCATCCACCACGGGTCAGTGTTGGAGCCCGTGTGTAGGGAGCCCTTCTAGGAGCCAGCCTGAAACCTCTCTGAGGCCTTGGAGGGGCCAGACAGGGCCTGCATGGCTCATCTCACTCCCACCTTCCCCAGATGAAGGGCCCCCAGCCACGCTCTCCAGTGCCAAGTCAGTGTTCAGCAGAAAGGCCCGGGTGAGGATGCAGCTCCTGAAGGAGGTGGTGGGAAATGACACCTACCGCGTCAACAACAAGTACGATGGCACCTACCCTCCCCTCCCGGTAAAGCAGATCATCCGGCGCGCTGAGTACCTTATCAACCAGGAGGTGTCCTACGACCTGCTTGGCAACAACTGCGAGCACTTCGTGACGCTGCTCCGCTACGGTGAGGCGGTCTCAGACCAGGTAAGTAACCAGGGTAAGCCCCTGCATGCCCCACAGGGCACCTCCTTGCTGCTCTGTGTGAGCCCCAGGACCAGGGCACAGCATGAAGATTGCACCAGGACAATAAAGCCCCAGGCATGAGGTCCAACCCATCACTGCCTCTGGCCCCCCCAGAGTCCCCAGCCCAGGAGGCTCACTGTGATCTATCTGCACCCTGGTAGTTCCCTCCTACTGAATGCCACAGCCCAAGGATAAAAACCCAGGCGTTACCACTCCTGCCTACAGGGCAAGTGCCTCTCATTTAATTGCCTTGATTATCGCTGCCTGCTCTTTATTACCATGCCTGGGGGATTAAAAAAAAGCTTATTGCTTTCACAGCCTATGTTTTGTTTCCCCTATGCAGGCCAAACAAGCAATCGGCACCATTGGGTTTGTAACAGCTGCTGCTGGTGCCTTCTCCTTGCTGGGCTTGCTCTGGAGCAGATCCAGAGAGAAACAGTACTGACGGGCCACAGGATGAGCTCGGAGCTGATCAGCAAGACCCTGGCCAGGAGGGACCCAGGACAGTTTGCAGCCACAACTGCTGCTGAGACTTACTAACAACTGTGTCGCCCTTGCTGAGAGCAGCACCAGCCTGCTTGCCAGGCTGCTTTTATTTTATTGCCTGTAACAATTTTTTGTAGTAGTTTGGGAGTACTTGCAAAGTCTCTGTTTTCACAGCCCTGGTGTTCTGCTGAGGGCTGGCACAGGCTTTCTCCACACACCCTATTTTTATCAGCTATGTCCTGTGGGCTCTTTTTGTGAATAAACTATTTTATCCTTAATATTTTTACTTTTGTTTGGGTTTTTTTTTTTAAATCCAAAGTAATGGAAAAGCACTGCTGAGAGTTTATTGTGCATCCTCCAACTTGGCCTGTGCAAGTGGGAAACCCCAGGTTTCCATGCCTGCAAAAGGGCAGACAAGGCAGGTACCGTGTCTCAGAGCCTGTGCCTGCAGTGCCTAAACTGAGGTCCTCCTGCAAGGGCAGGAGGGAGGAATGAAGAGTGGGTGGGACTTACAGGGTGTATCCCTCAGTGTTTTAAATGAGTGCGCTGTTTTTGGCATGATGGTGTTTTGTTTGGTTTTCCCCTGCTTGGAAAACATCCCTTTCCCTTGGTTTCTCTGTCTCCCTTTGGGAGCAGCAGACCCCCCAGACAAAAAACCCAGCTAGTTCTTTCTCTGTCATTTGTTTGTTCCTTCACCCCTGTAAGTACAGTAATTGTTTGCACTGGACCTGACCAAGCTTACTAGATGATTTTCAAGGTCTCCTCCAACCCAAATGATACTGTGATTCTAGTCTGGCAGCTTCTAGACTGCCATACCACTGAGTTTAAAGACAGACCACCATGGACTGCAAGAGCAGCCAGGAGCCTTTGCCCCCTCACCCCTGCCCAAAGCTGGAACCATTGGCTTTTCAGTGACCAGAAGGTGAATTTAAGCAGTTTGTAGCCGTGGCACAAGCAAGATCTTTCTCCAGTGAGCAGGAAGGCAAAGCCAGGGTCCCTGCAGTGCTGTGGGCAGTGCACCTGAAGAGTGAGCTGTGCAGCACCTGTGCCCCATCTCCAAACATACTGAGCCCCACTGTTCCCTTGTCACAAAGCTGACATGTGGCTTGTCTTTGGGGAAAAAAATGGGTTTGGAAAAGTGCAATTTATTACTCTTCACCAGGAGTATCTGGCTTGCATGTCTGGGACAAAGTTACTTGCAGATCACATGTAAGTATTAATTCCTGTGTTGCTTTTGCTACAGGCAGCTGCCTGGACTGTAAGAAGAGATGAGAGCAAAAGAGCTGTCTCTCAGAGGTTTGCTATTTCTGTCGATGCTTAACATGTACATAACAGGATCAGAAGCTTTTTTTTAACATCAGTTGTTTTGATATTTGCAATAACAAAGCCAAGACTTCTGGTTGTATTTTGTAGTGTCCGCTCTTGCTATATTTAAATAAAGGGTTTTTTTAAAACATGTAATAAAACTGGAACTCCTATTTTGCTTCTTGCAAATGTAATCAGAGCTTCTTTCATGGCTAAAGTAATTAGGTGGTTCAACAACTTGAAGCTAAAAGAGCAAGCAGAGGGGCTCAGCTGCTTGTACCCATCCAGCAGCCGTGCTCCAGAGCCCATGAAAAGCCCTGCTTCTCAGCACAGCCTCACGAAAGGACCTGACGACCTGCTGTCTGTCCTGTGACACCGAGCTGAGCCAGGATGTGGTGGGGACAGAGTACAGGCTGGGGGGGCAGGTCACATGTGCCTGCAGCAGCTGTGCTGCACTTAGCAAGCTTAAATCGTGCATATCCTCCCCAGCCTGGGCTTACAGCAAGCTGGGAGCCTTAACCTTTCCTATTCTTGGCATTATGTCTGCAAGAACAGCCGAGGGAGCACTGGGCAAGGACAGCATCCATGTGTGCCCTCTCCCATCTGTAATTCACTTTGGCACACAAGGAAACTGGGATTACTTCATCCAGGGAACTTTCCTGTAGTTCTTGGAAACTGCAGTGTTTAATTCAGCTCGGGGTTTTGCAACTGCATGCGTGCTCCTCTGGGCCAGCAGGATAGGGTCACTTGTTTTGGGCTGCCTTTCCATCAAGCCTGGTGGGTGCACTGGCAGCATTTGGGTGGGCGGTGGCTGAAACATGGAGTGAAAGTGTGTCATGGAGCAGCAGAAACCATCGCTTCGCTGTATTTGGTATTTTTGAGTCTTTGTAGTTCCAAGACCTGCTGTTGCCATGGAGCAGAGGCGGAGCTGTTACTTTACCAGCAGCTGAGAAAACCGTCCTTGCCTGAGCTGTGAGGCACAGCCAGCGTGGGCCCAGCCTGCCCTGAACGAGTGGCTTTGTGCAGGGATTCCAAACGTCTGAGCCTGGAGCACGTGGCAGAATGAAAACCCAGGCTGTTCGGTGCTGGTGGGGAGGGCTGCGAGCATCATGCAGCCCCATGCCCAGCAGCAGAGACTCCCCTAGTCCCCTTCCCTGTGTTCGTAGGTAGGGTTAATGTAAATCTCATCCGTGGGTTTTGCTGCAAAGCTCTTCGTGTTTATGGGAGGCCAGTTGGGATCCCTCTGCAGCATCCTCTGCCACTTCCGGTACCGGCTCTTCGACTGGTACCCAAACCAGGCTTTAATCAGCAGCCAGAGGTGCTTGTTCTGCAAGATAACGTCCTGTGGAGTGACACGGCACAGGGTCAGTGCTGCTGCCCTTCACGGGGAGGGAGGACCACGCAGAGGCAGAGACTACTAGGGAGCTGCTTTGGCAGGGGGGTTGGACCCGATGATCTCTTGAGGTCCCTTCCAACCCCTGTGATTCTATGATTCTATACATGTGCAGCCCCTGAGCCCTGAAGGGAGCATCACGCTGGGCGCCCACACCCACTCCCTTTCCGTAGCGCAGCTGCTGGAAAGCTCTGCTTGGTTGTATCAGGACAACGCTGATCTCAGCCTGTTTACCTGGAGGGGACAACCCAGAGGCATGTTTCTCTTCCTGGGGCTGTGGGGTGACTGGTCACTGCCCCTCGTTGCAGGGGACAATACCTGGTACTGGACACCACCAGCCTCAACCCACGAAATGCCTTTGGGCTTAATCATTACTGCAAAACCCGACTGCACAAGCCAGCTCATCTCTGGCTGGTTGATGGTCGGCCAAGAGGAAAGTGGTGGTTTTAAAATCAGGCCAAAGACCTGACCCACGCTGCAGTCCTCCCCCCTGAAAGTCTGGGCAGCAGGCTCCTCCCAGGAAGCTGCACTCAGCGTCATCGCTGCCTCTCTGGGGCTGCATAAAATGGATTTGACTGATACACATCGAGCCTTAAGGGGAAAAGGAACCAAAAAAAACCTGGTTGCAGTTTCTGCAGGAGGACAGCACGACTGCAAACGGGGGTAGAAAGACCTGACTGGACGCTGCTCCTGTTCACCCCAGGGAGCTGGTGGTAAACAATTGCACTTACCTCTGTAAAAAATGATACGCAGAAGGTGACCAAGAGCATCAGTAAAACATAAACCCTCCAAATCACAGGCGTGCAAAGAAACTTGGAAAAGACACAAACAGCAATTAGTTTTAAATGCTTTGCCAAGATTTGCATCTGTTCCTAATGATTTGAGAGGCTGACTAACATTTTCCCAGTGGCAAGCATGGAGGAGGCCGTAGGAAGTGACAGTAATTCCTTGTCACAGGCATCATGGAAGGTTTGATGCCAGATTCCCCACAGCACAGAGCTGCCTAACTCATCTCGGCTACTGAAGCTGCTGCAGAAGCCTGCAGATCAGGGGCAGGGTCTGGTGCTCAAATACTCTCTGGGAGCTGCAGCTAATGCGCAATGTGCAGCTCCTCTGCCTCTGTGTGTCCCTAAGAACAGGCCTCCACCTGAAACCATGCCATGCAGGATGACTGGGGCTGAGCCATGGGGCTCAGCTGTTCCAGGCACTAGGCAGCACGCTGGAGGCAGCTGCCCGCCCTGAGCCCTGGCTGAGGGCCTGGCCCTGCGTCAGCTCATCCTGCTCCAGGAGGCAGCGGGGGCAGCAGCAATTCCTGCCCTCTTGCTTTGCTGGCCAACAAGCCGCCTGCAAACAGCAAAACCACAACCCACCTCATTGTGCTTTTCTGTTCAGCCAGCAATAAGCATTTTTGCTTCTCCCTGGTGCCACCCAGTCTTTAGAGGAGAGGAGGACCACCTCATTAATCAAGCCCTTGTCAGAAGGACGTTTAGAGCAGTTTGAAAGGGTTGCCCAGTCAGCATCAGGTCAGCAAATTCATTTCCAAGATTACTGTAGCTGCAGCTTCTGCTCTGCCTGCTTAGGTGAAGGGCCATCAAAATATGTGGCATGAAAAGGAAATGGGTGTCCCGTTTGTGCTTACCTGCATGCTGCTGTACACAGCATCAATGTCTGCGAAGAAGAGGAAGAGGCAGACTGCAAGCTGGAGGGCCAGGAGGACTGAAAATACATCTAGAGGAAGAAGAGCATTTGTGGCCCTTGCAAAGAGTGGTTTTGGTGACCAGACTCTGCAGGTATGCTGACAGGAGTCCCAAATGGTAGTGCTGTAAAACTGCCATCAGGTAAAATGCCTTTTGCTTATTTTCCCCCCGTGGAATTGAAGGTAGAGGAGATACCCTCCAGCAGCCTGTTGCAAAGCTCACCACCTACACTGTTTGTTCTTTCACAACTGATTTGGCACATCCTGATTCTTACACAACCACAGAAAACTTGCTTGAAAGGACACTGCTGTGAGCCACACCAGCATGTCTCCTCCTGCGCTCGGTCCTCTGTGTGCTCAGCCGTATGCCTGCACCGTAGGCAGCAGAGGAGGCTCCCTCCCAGGTAGGGCAGAGTGTGAAGGTGGGCTACACCTGTGCCTTCCACACAAAGATTTTGTCTGGCTTTGCATCGTCTTCCAATGGAGCAGGAGGCCACAGAGTGGTGAAAATGGCTCAGAGGTCTGGAGGGGCCAAACTCATGGCAATTACCAGGAGCTGGGCATCTTAAAACTAGCCGGTACATTGGGTCAGCAGCTGCCAGTGCTGCTGGCAACATTCTCACTGCCAGGGACTGGGAAGGGGGACAGACAGGGCTGAGTGGCAGAAACAAGGCACTGTCCCTTTGCTTCCTCCTAAGGATTGTCCCTAGACAGGGATATAACACACGGAAGCATGTGCAGATTTCTCAGCTGAGTCTGTCCTGTTCTCAGCCTGGCTGCTTGCAGGGCAGCTTCCTCCGGGTCCCACCTGGTGACCAATGCTCTGTGAAATGGGTTTGGGACCTGCCTTTTAATGAAATACCTACACAAAATCAACTCTGCTAAGATAAAGCAAAGTCCTGCCCTCAGACAGAAAGATTATTGTGAGAGGATTTTAACATTGGTATCACAGGCTTTTCTCTCTCATCCCTAGGAGTGGACATCAGACAAGGTAAGACTGTGAATCTCAGGGGAACTCCTTTTGATGTATGCATTTGGAAACAAATACATCTGATCCTGATATGCTGTGTTCCCAACGCTGCACAGGACTGAGCTAAATCCAGCACATCGAGACATGCTCTCCCTTTTCAGCTCTGCTGCCCCTTATCTCAAGGAAGAAGCTAACACAGGCAGTGTTCACCGAGCTTCTTTGAAGTGGAGAAGTAGGAGCTCACATCCACCAACAATTATTTTACACACCAATAACTGGTGTGGGTACAGAAAAATCCACAGCATCCCTTCCCCAGCAGTCACTTCCAACAGGGTTATATTGAGGCAGGAGCAGGACTCTGGAATACATGATACTCCAGCTCTACTTACAGTTGGTGTAGATGGGCTTCCGGAAGGGCTTTCCCTTGGAAAAGACAAAGGCCACAATGATGCAGTTGATGGAAGACAGTGGCCACAGTGTAGTGCTCTCATAACTGAGGACAGAAAGGGCACTGCTGCTGGTGTCATTTCCCTCTGGGCTGGTTGAGGACATGGTCTGGTTCCCAGGAGAGCAATGTCTGTCAAGTAACACCCAGCATTATGTTCTCTCCAGTAACAGTGAGGCGTAAACAGCAATTCCCTGTTCTTCCTGGCCCAGCCTGCTACAATAGCTACATATCACCCCCCCAGGAGTGAACACCACGTGTTTTAAAAAAAAAAACAAACCAGGAACCCCCTTCTTAATTTTCTGGTTTGTGGCAAATCCTCAGCTGGGCGATGACAGCCATGTTTAAGAGACATGGCTGTGAAGACATGTGTCCTGGCTGCCCGTGCATCACTCTAACACACTTGCCCTCTGATGTCCATGTGCTTCTGCACTTGCAGCCATTTTTTAAGTCAGGTTGGTTTCCAGAAACCCCAGACCCTGGGCTGTTCATTCCTGGAGGAGCTGTGTGGACGGACCCGGAGGAGGACAGCAACATTGAGCAGAGGGAGGCTGGTGGTCCCCGGCGTCTGCCACAGCTCCATGGCATGGGCACCACCACCTCTCCCATGCTTCCACATTTCCAGGGGGGCAGCACCACATGTGTGTGGAAAACGTGTGTGTTAGCCCTCAGGTTGACCCTTTACATCTCTGTGTGGCATCTGCAACAACCTAATTTTGCCTGGCAACACTCTGCTGAGCATGCACGTGGGTATGGGAGGTTGAGGGGGTGGGAATTGTCCTGCTCAGGTCCTGCAGTGTGCCTGGCTGCAGCCCACAGTGAAAGCTGGTGTGTCCCACACACAGCAGCAACCGATCTGCAACTGGGGATCAGAGACAAAAAGAGGGACTCACCTCTGGCTGGCCAGTGCTACATACCAGGGCTGCTGCTTCACCAGAAGGAAGCCACAGGTATGCAGTATTATAGTAAAGATGACATTGAGGATGATGGAGAGCAGCAAGGGAGGAGAGATGAGCTGGCCAGAAGGGCGATAAGGTGCCAGCTTTGGATAGGCTTCAGTCAAGCTCACTGGAGAGAAACCAGAGGTGTTTTCAGTCTGTGGCAGATCAGCCCACTAGCATCCCTCTGCACTGGCTGGGCAAAGAGCTGCACACAGACCCCTCCATCTGCTCACCACAGGTGAAGGTTGCAAAGCCTGGCCCTGTTAAGCAGGCAAGAAATGGCTTTGGTCTCTGCTGTTTCCCACCCGAACCTTCTCTGAATCCCCCCCTCAGGAAAACACACAGAGAATATCATCCCATCCATGGGGGTCTCCTTGGGTATCTAAGAGCCATGCTGGGTCTCACACTGGGAACACATGGGAGAGCCAGGGGACAAGTTACACTGTCCCAGTCCCACTAGCAGTCACCAGAGCAGCTGCTCCCCTTCCTGTGGAGTCTCACATTCAAACCTTATTGGTTACACACTGAATTCACAGCAGGTTTCCAGTGAAGTCAAATCCCAGGCTCTGGGCTGCAGGAACTGGTCTAGCATTGATGGTTAGGATGTTACAGCAGAATGTGGCTTCTCATTTTAATTTTTATTGGGAAATGAAGTCAACTGTGTACTCTCAGGCTCTCAAACAGACACAGCTGGCTTCCCCGAGCTGCTTACTTGTTAGGCAAACCAGAAGGGTGATGATGACGTCCTGTATCAAATACTGGTAATCCCCAAAGATCTGCAGTTGCTGGAACAGAGACCAAAGGCAGCACCACCTGAGAGCCAGTGACAGCTTTGACGATGCAAACTGTTTCTGAGCAACACCATGCCAGCAACAGCACCTCATGTCCCTGGTGCAACCCCGTGAGGACTAGCAAGCCCAGCTTTCCAGTTGTCAGCCAGGTCTCACTTGAACCCCTTGCTAACTCATAGCATTGTGGCTGGCATTTTAATGTTTTCCCACCCTTCCTCCAGCAGATACCACTGCCCCTTGGACCACCTAGATCAGGTCACACACTCCCATCCCACAGTAACAACAGTGACAGAGCTTCACTTTGTGTCAGGTTTGAAATGTCTTTGAGCAGTGGGAACATGGACAAAGTTATGTGCCCAAACTAATGCCTGGGGAAGCTTTCTTCATGTGGTGACCCACCTGGGCCTGTTTGCCACCAAGCCTCAGATCTACCTTGCAGGTTCACAGCAGCTCACTGGGCTTTCTGCCCTTCACCCTCCATGGGACCGTGCACAGGAGGCGTGCATGAGCCAAGGCCAGAGAACTGCCCAGAGTAAATCCATACATCAATTTCTTTTGCTTTTTTCTTTTGTTTGGCTTTTAGGGATTAAAATTTTAGGGCATTCATCACATTCCAGTGATACACAACAGTAATTCTCCCTTAACTACCCTCCTTCATCTGCCTGAGACACTCACTTCTTTTTCAAACTTTTTTCCCAGTACAGAAGGCAGCTGCTCTCCCAAAGTCCCCAGCAAGTCCTGCTCCTGGGCCTCCATCATCCAGCCACACAGGACTCACCCCCCCTTCTAATTCCCTTTCTTCACTTGGAAGAGACAAAGTTTTATCACTGGGCTTTTTCCCTGATTCTGCAGATCCCCACAACCAATCTACCCCCTGCCATTAATTATCCAGCTTTTCATTTATTTGTTGTTCCTTGAAGCCCCACGTTCCTTTCCTTCCCTGCTGAGCAATACCACTAAAGCTAAAAACATACGGTGAGCACAGCACTGATAAAAGATGGGCATGAAACACTTACCCAAAACAGCAGAGCAGTGCTGACAAACTGAATCAGTCCATAAAGGGTCAGGTATTTAACCACAGCGAAGGAGGCAACCAAAGCAGCTCGACCTTCCCTGCTCAAAACACAAAACAAGGCTAACTCCCCCCTTACAGCTGCACTACTGTGGGTTTAGTGCCACAGGTGGTTTCTGCTTCCCAGAAGGGCAACTCCTTTTGTTTAGGGTCTCCAAGAATAGGAAACAGTTCAATTTCCCAACACAAATATTTTGGTCATAAGATACTGCAGAGCCACTTAACTACCTTTCATCTGCAGCATTTTGGTTCTTTGTTTTTATTCTGCAGCTAAAATTTTAATAACCTGGCTTAAGCTGCTATTGCTGTTTCATTACTAATCTGCTCAATGGTTTTGTGGGAATCAAACCCATCTCTGGACAAAGAGGTACTTGTGCTCACGTACCTCTGGTTAAAAGGCACTATTGCTGGCTGCTCCGTGGCTGCGAGCAGCATGTGGATATCAGGATTTTGAAGCAATGACAAGCAAATCTGTTTTGTGGCAACTGGTATACCTGTATCTGCCCTTTCATGGGACTCCAGTGCCTGTTTCAAAAAATATCAGCCACCGTGGGCAATACCCCCCCAAAACCACAAAGAACCTCACACCACTGGAATTTGAGGATCAAAAGCAACTCAAAACCCTTCAAACACAAAACCCTTCCTGCTGTATTCAAACCCCTTCAAACTCAAACCCCTTCCTGCTGTATTTTACGTGGTTACTGAACTGGTCTATCAGCACCTTTGAGCACAGCACACTCCCACTCACAGCTCCTCCGAGCTGGGAGCAGGCAGCAGTGTCTCCTGAGGGCGCCAGGCAGCACCCAGCACACTCACCTGATCAGCTCCGGCACACACTGGATGTTGGGGATTTGGGAGGTGAAAGGCGAGGCCACGGATGCCTCCTGCTCTGACAGTGATATCCCTGCGTGGGCCGTTTTCAATGCCTGAAATCCATGGGAGTCAGAAGATGGAGAGACATCCACCCACCCTTCCTCCCCTCCCACCCTGCAGAGTGTGTTTACTGGTGCTTTACAAGTTCTGCTTCAAGTGTCCTTTGTAATTGATCTTCTTCTATTCTGTGGTCCAGCTGATCTCATTTTCCAGATATCTTCCCTTCCCTGGAGCTTAAATATTTCTTTTGTTCACTTAATCCCATTATACCTATTTACACTCCTTTGAACTACCCTGTGTGCTGTTTCCCACGCTGGAGTTTGTGCCTACGTCTCCTGCTCGACAGTCTCCTGAAGTATTTAAGTTACCATTTTATCCTCTTTCTATTCCTTTCAGTCTCCTGTTCACATTTCTTTTATTGGTGTGTTACGAGCTCCCTGTCACCAGGCCTTGTCACCCCTGGTTTAGTGCTCAGGTGTGGCAAATGCTAAAGCATTATTACAGAACCATAATAAAATTTATTATAACAATATAATATGTAATATAATACTTCTTTTTATAGCTAAGACCCTCAAATTTACAATTGTAAATTTAATTTTATTATTATTATTAAATTGTAATTTACAATTTGCAATTTTTGAAACTATCTGGAGAAGGCTATTCCCCAGGGGAGGGAAGTTCCAGTGCTGTGTCCTCTCATTTACATGGCTGTACATGCTGGCTGAAGTACTTCCCTAAAGCACAGCTTCTTCCCATCCAGAAAGCATTTGGATGAATTTTCCTACTTTTTCCCCAACACAAAGCTGGCTAAATCAAATATCTGCCTTCACATAATAAAGTAATACATTTGGGACTCACCAAATCATAGAATCATCCATCAACTCTCTTATTTGCATGTCCTGTGCTGCCAATATCCCTGGCTTTGCAGTCTGTGTGCTACACAACATACATGGACACCAACATCTAACCAAAAACTAGCCCCCAAGGCAGTTATTTTCATTCTGTAACCCTTCCTGACTGCCTCAGAGGCACTATCACTTCTAGTCTGAAGTTTGGGGCCTGGCAGGGAGAGCTCGGCTGGGATGGAGCCTGGAAAAGGGCAGTTTGGCTGTTTTAAGCTAAAAAAACCCCAAAAACCAGTTTCCATTCTCAATTCTCAATTTCAAAAATTGCAAATTGTAAATTACAATTTAATAATAATAATAATAATAATTTGTAATTTACAATTTACAATTGTAAATTTGAGCAAGTGTGTAAGAAAAATGTTCCCTGCCCTGTTTCGGGGGGGCTGGGGTCAGATCGAAACAGCAATCCTCTATGATCATGTATGTTAGCATTAAAAGAAAAAGCATGTAAGTAGTGTTTTAGTTACACACTGACCAAGTGTGCCCAAGAAAACACTAGTGACAAGTGGTGCTGGGCAGCCTCTTGTCACAGCACTCCTTAGGTTGAAAGAGATGAAGCGTAACAGGAACGTACGTACCCCGCAGTCGTTGGCTCCATCACCACACATGCCCACGTAGTAGCTGATGGAGGAAGGAGGAGGAAAAATGCCTTAAGTCTTTCACGTAGCTGTTGGATCCATGGTGGAGCACCTGCTGGCTTACCACTTTTGGGTACACCAGAGCAGGGGCCTCATGTTGGCCCTGAAGTAGGCAGCAAGGCTCCTTCCAGAGGACAAGTGTTGGAGCAGAGTACACAGCAAAATTAAGACTAAGTTTTGAAAGATACTGTAAGGGAAAGGGAACTCTGCTACTTTATTCCAGACAGTGTTTTCCCTCTGGTACCAGAAGCCATGGAAAGCTACAAGTGTGCACATTTGCAGCAGCTCCTGTGACAGCAGCTTGGCTTTGACCGGCATTTTCTCCTTGGCCCTCTTTGTAGACCCAAGGACACAGGAATTGCCAGAATAGTATAGCACCTCCTATAGCACAACACATGACATCCCTCTGAGAGGGCAGGGAACTTCATCCCAAGAGAAAGCACCTCATAACCAATAATAACTTTTTCAGGAAGGTATCACATTATGTTTATGCAATATCCATAGTTAGCATGAGTACTGTTTGGGGAGGAAACATTCCTTTGGGGGACTGAAGGAGCATCTTTGGTGTCAGACTCCCAATGGCATCAGGTTGTTTTCAGCTTTCCTAAAGCTGCCGCCAGGACAGGGCCAGCAGCCACACAGGAGGTGCTGGGGCTGGGGGGGTTACTTGTATGCATGGGGGTCTGCCTCTGTATGTTTCTCTCAGCCTCATTTAATGTTGCTTTCCATACTGCACCGGTGAGCAGTGGTGGCTGCGTCTGCACAAGGGGTGCAGGTGCCCCTGAAGCAGAGGGATCTCTGCAGGGAGACTGGGAAGAAGGTGCCACAAAGAATATGAGCAGGGGTCACATGTGGAGCAAAGGAGAGTCGAAAACATGGGCCTGGAACAGTGCTAGCTGGGACAATCACACTTTAAAGAAAATATCTTATTGATTTGGTTCAAGAAAGAAAAAACAAGAGAGAACCTTACTTGAGTTTCTGAAACTCTTCAATGAGGCTGGACTTCTGGCCAGGAGACATCCTGGCAAAGACAGTTGCATTCACCAATATCTGCATGAAAGACCAATGGGCTGCCTTGGGCAGGCACTGGTGCATCCATGGCTCCACCCAGGCAGGCCCAGTCCTCCCTGACACATTCATAAAGCCCTCTAATCCCATCTTCCATGTTTTTTCTACCCTTAGGGTTTGGTTTTGCTCTAACATCTGATTCATCCTGCCCTGTTTTCTGTTCTGCCTGTTCTGCAGGAGGTGCTGGGAAGCCAGTGATCACCACGTGCTCTACAGCAGCCTTTAGAGCAGCAAGGTGTTGTAAGTGTTCTAAGTGCTTCCCAAGTGCAGAACAGATGGTTGGTGACAGCAACAATAACACCGCTCAGCCTGAGGTCTCCCCTACCTGAAAATCTTGGCCAGAGAGTATAAAAATGTAAAAATCTGTCCCAGCACCAGCTATTTTATGGTCTGTGTGACAGACATTGAGGATTTCTGCTGCTAGATGGTGTTTGATGTTCCCAATGCCCCTGCTGAGCTGAGGCCATTGCCAGCTATGGCAGTTGCACCTGGGAATGGGGTTGATGATTTCTAATTAAACTGAAACTGAAACGGTGACCATGGAGTAACTCCACTGCACAGCTGCTCGCAGTACCACCGCCACGCTTGTCATCTGAGGTCTTAGAAAATGCTGAAAGCAAGTTGTTGGGGTTAAACCTGAGGTGCAGTGGGAGGCTGCCCGGAGTTGTCAAAATGAGAAGTGACAATGTTACAGCCATCCACAGAAAAACACCTTTCTCCAGCAGGAACATCACCGCCACTTAATAAACAGGGAGGGCAAGCAAGTGCTTTGTTTCCTCTGGACTTACTTTTGGCAGCAAGCTGTAGAAGCACTTCATAATAACCTGATAGGACTTTCCGTTCATTGCAAAATGGTAGTTGCAGGTTTCTCCATCCAAGGTGATCTTTTCCTCGGTGTTGGCACATGCCTCCTAGGAATAAGACAAGCAGCATTTTTCTCAGCCCGAGGTCATGATACTCCATTTCACTTCCACCTCAATCAGCCCCCTGCCAGGCGACCGGGGCACAGCCTTTCACAGCAGCCTTTTGTAAAGCTTTACTCCGGGCAGTACTTGATTTTCAAGCCATCTTTCCACCTGTAACTAATCCCTGTTAGCCAAAGGCTGCAAGCTCAGACAGTTAAGTTTGGCCCAGCAAAGAGTCGACATGTACAAGTACGTATAATCACATTGATTCTGCACCCTTCAAGTGTGATCGCAGCGGCTGCTGCATCTGCAGACCTTGCCAGCTGTCCGGGTAGTTATTCCATACGTTCCCCTGAGGAAAGAACCACCAGATTGATCGTTTCTCCCACACAAGTGCACAGCCCGTGCCATACACCCTGGGGTACATCCAAACTAGCCCCTGGGTTTCCTCCATTCCTCAGGGCTGCTTCCAAGTCCCCAGCATGAAGCCAGTTCTTAGCCTTTAAGAGCTCTGCTAATTCCCCCCGGCACTCAAAGCAGCCATCCCTGGCTGTGCTTACCTGGGGAGCAGCTGTGTTTGCTTTGCAATCGTCTTCCAGTTGCCAGGCAATGGAAGCTGGAGTGGAGCCCTCCGGTTCGTTTGCTTCCACAAGGATGACTTTGCTGCCCGTGTGAATCATACCTGCACTCCTGGCCACTGTGACAGCTGTCTGCAAGTTGTCTCCTGCAAGAACAGTGGAGAGCCAGGCTCCTCACACCTGCTGTAGCACGGTGTCAGCCCAGGTAGAGACCATGGACATGCAATGGAGGGTTTTGGAGGAGTGAATCTCTCTCCTGTGCATGCCATGGCAGCCAGGACAGCCACAGAAGCAGCCTGGGGGATTTACCTGTAACCATGACACTCCTGATGCGAGCAGCAGACAGCTCTTGTAGCACAGGCTTTGTCTCAGGCTTCAGACGGTTCTCCATCACCAGGAGTCCCAGGAACACCATCCCAGACTCTGCCTCCTCTCTTGGAACAAGGACAGAAACACACGTGCTGTTTCCCATGGATGGCACGGAGTGTGAGAGTCTCCCTGTGTTTTTTGTTCTATGGGAAAGCCGTGTTCAGTGGGAAACACACGTGCTCCACAGGGAAACACAACTGCTATGAGTTCAAGACAAAGAACACTCAAAAAGTGCCAACATCTCTGCAGCTTCAGCCAAGCTGCTGATCCCCTACATCACTGCCTCTAGGATGGGGCAACACAGAAGAGACGCGTGTGCCGAGAGAGGGACAAGGATTTGCAGGGACTGGCTGAACCTCACAGATTACAGCACACAGACTTTCTATTGCAGTCCCAATCTGTTGCCATGTAGAACAATAACCAGCTTTCATTACCCTTTGCTAACGGATTTTGAAATTCAGCTCTGTGAGCCTTGTAAGAGCAGTAGTAAAGCAGACAATTAACATGTCATTGGCATCTGTGGGAAGGTGTTAGAGGTACAGCTTCCCAATAGGTTTCCTTTGGCAAGAGGGGAGGGTTAGGTTTGGGTCAGGGCAGCCTATAACAAGCAGATAGGAAAGCAATGCCCCAGCAATACCAGCAGCTCACCAGCAAGCCTCACCTCTCCAGATTGCTCACATCTACGTCCTTGCCCAGGTTTAGCACTTTATGGGCCAGGGCAATGACTCTGAAGCCTTGGCTCGTGTATGTCTTCAGCTCCTTTACGAAATTATCTGGGACTGTTTACAGGGGGAAAAAAGTTTCATGGTTAGAATATTCCATCCTTGCTGATTGCTTTTCTAGGGTTACATGCCTGTCCTTTAAACCTTTTTATAGCCATCAGTACAGCACCGTGGCCTCTCACAGAAGTCAGGTGCTTTGTACCAAGGCTGTGCCACTGACTGTTCAAATAAGCAATCTGTGCATCTGTTCTAAACATATGTTAAGGTGCAGGTAGTTAAGCTGAATCACTGGGCAGAGGACAAATGACTGACTTCATCATTCCATCCTAAGTCCATACATTCTGAGTGACTGGGCACATTGGGTTTGTGTTTCTGCCTTAATGTAAGAATCCTCCTGGATCCTAAACTTCCAATTCTCTGATCATTCCTGTGACTCTAAAAGCAGAGTTCCTTTTAACATTACAGTATTTTGTACTCACCAGGTACTGCAATCACAGCTTTACAGTGCAGTACCTAATTATTCATTAAGCCATAATCAATATAGAAACAGTCAAGGCAGGATAAGAGGGAGCTATTTAGAAACCTGAGACAGCACAACATAATTTTGAAGACATTTTTCTTGCTGATGTGGATTTGTTTGGAGGTTTGTGTCATTAGATCTTAGGTGGTTCTAAACTCTCTTTCCATTGCCCCTCAACACTGTTTTCAGGTCAGCGCCATCTGAAAGCTCAAACCACAGATCCACAGACCACTGGTACTGGGTTTGCTTCCCATCCTTTTGAGCTATTCGGTGAGTGTGACCCGAGTTTCAAGGTTGCAGACAAATTTGAGTACAAGACTATAATCTTCTTCACATATAAAAAAGAACAGCTGATGTTTACTTGCAGAGAAAGGACAGAAGTCTTGGCTCAAGTGTTAATACCAATTATCCTTAATAACAGTAATTTGCATGTCCACGGCAAGTTTTCCATTTCTGAGACTGAAAGCTTTACAAGTTGGGTCAGGAACTCAGTGCTGAATTTACAGGGCAATAAATCAGGAGGAACTGTAAGAACTTGTACACACTTGCAGAGACATGTGCAATTACTATGATCCTACATCTGCTCTGGGTGGGTTGTTGTACCATTATTTATGCTCTACATCTTCAGCTGGTGCTGACCAGCTAAGGGATGTATAGTAGCTGTGCTTCTTTAACTTATCAACAATGAAAACCTGCTTGTAGTTATTAACTAATGACACTTAACAAGCCCAGGGCTTGTTTCTGGGAGGAGTTATACACATGCAGTTGCTGCCAGTGGAAATCCTTTTAGGACTTCAGCTCTGGTCCAGATAAAGTCCCAACATACACTGCAAAGTTGCCCTTTCCCAGTTCTATACCAGTATCTTGTCTGCAAAAGCTGGACACTATTTCTGGTGCTCCTTTCATGTACAGGTCGTACTGTTCCTCTCCAATTTTCTGTGAGACAACAGACATCCTCTGCAGTGCAGAAGAAAATGGGAATTGGTGCAGGATTGCTATTCCATCCACAGGAGCCTGGAAGAGGTCAGGAAAGTGAGATGTTATCTGAGTCATTGATGACACAAAGCAAATCCACTCTGAACTTTAGCTCATTTAAGTCTTTCTTGCTAAGATGATTTATTAATAGGAAACTGTTTCACTTTTGCTGCCTTCTGGCTACAGGATCCTATGGTTTAGGAGCCACAGTCTCAACAGATCTGTCTTTCCAACATATTTCCTAGGAACCTCAGTGTTTACTTTTATATTTAACTTATTTTCCAGGCTTTCTCCCAGCCTTTCTCTTAATAGCCACATATTAATGCAATATTCCTGTATCTACAACTGAAATTTGATGAGTTACAGACATTACCATGGGAACAGAGCAATCCTAGAAACGAGACTGATTTCCTTGTTGCCACAGCCCTATCTTCCTGGTATTGCCAGCAGAAATCACAGTCCTTCCACTGGGAAGAAGCTGGCAGGGTTGATATTTGGATTGGAAACATATCCATTTTCATATTTCAAAACACAGAGCTTCCCAAGGGGACTTTTGAGATCAAGGGTGAAGCAAACACCACCAAGCTTTGGGGTGAGGATACTAAATCTGCTAGTAGAGTTGCACAGCCACTAGCAGAAGGACTCACAAAGCCATGTCCGTGCCTCCCAGTGTAATGCCTTGTCCTTACTCGCAGTGCCTCTTCCTGCAGATGAACTTGTGCTTTAGATATTCGTGCCATTTACATGGTTTCTCTGCACTGATCTTCACTAAAACTGAAGTGGTTTAGATGCCACTTCAGGACCTGCACCTCCACTTGGATCAGAATTTGCTTTTCTGGCCTTAGGCTCCTGGGAGCTCAGTTTTGCTGGTAGATGCAACACAGTACCAAGAGTGTTTGAAAGGCAGTTTGCAGCTGCTAGCCCAGGTAAGTGAACAGCATGTGTGCCAGGAGTTTGCCCTTGCTGCAGGCTGAAAACAGAATATTCATGCTCAGAAAGAACTGGACTTACACTGCTGGCCTTTGGCCCCGGTCTGATGATGCAGGTATTGAAAGCACTCGCCCCATCCTGAACTGTGCTGGAGTCTTCTACCTCCTGTACAAGGAAAAGTGTTATTTCTCATACTTTATTTTTTTGGTTCACACTCTCCTAAAGCAGCAGCAGCACTCGGCAGCCTTTCCCACTTACTGCTGGCATCCAGTTGCAAAGTATTTCATTATGATCTAATAGGACTTCCTACCCATCATCAGGGACAGCTTCCCTGCAGCCTTGCCCATAGCAGAATCCTATGTGGCCCTGTGTCTTTTGACTTGAGGAGAGCAAAAACCTGTGTCAAATTTTGTGGTTTCTCTAAACTCAAGTTCCACACAAATTTAATGCTGTATCAATGATGAAGGGGAAAGGAAATAATTATCCTCATCTAGCTGGCTTTTTGTCCCAGTCTCCTGCTTTTAAAAGCCTCTCTCATGGATGTTTTGTGCAGAAACAGGGTGATAGTTTTCAGTGTACGTTGCTTTTAGTCCTCCAGCTCTGTTATTTTACATGCTGCCAAGGCTCATTCACCCTCTCAGTCCCCTTCTGCTGTCGTGTGGCTCTGCTGCTGCCTGCTCTTCCACAGGAGCGAGCATCAGCCTGATGCCTTCCCGCAGCGCTGCTGAAAGAGCTGCCATCTGGTTTACTTATTGATTAATCTCTCCTGAGCAAAAGGCTGAAGGAGAAAGGATGATGAGGCAGTTACTGCAGAGACCCAGAACCCCTCCAGGCTAGGATGTGGCAGGGGAAAGAGCAGCCCCTTTCCTTCTCATGCCTCCTCCCATCCTGCTCCCACCCAACCAACTCCCCATCCCTGCATCCCCTTCCATCACCTCCCCAGCTCTGAGGTTTGATGTTCATTCAGCTGGAGGCTCCAGCCTTGATTTCTCCATAGGGATGTGCCTTTGCTTATCAGAGAAAACAGCCTTTAGCATAAGGGCACAAAAACCTGCCCATGCGTTTCCCTGTCTGACTCTGTGCTCTCTGTACCACGCTGCCAATGGCATTGGCTGATCATCTGCTTCCAGCAAGCAGCAACCAGGCTCCCCCTCTGCTTCCCTACACTCCAGGGTTTCCATATCAAATTAAGAGAGGAAATGCAGGCAGCCCCAGTGAAAATGGCTGCTGGACTATCAAAAAGCAGCCAGAGTGCTGCAGATCTGTTGTGAGGTCAGCAGAAATAACAGAGCAAATTCCAGCTGCCGTCACCAGGGCTGCAAAAGCCTTTCCCCTGCAGACAAGGCTTTGAGCTTGACTTGTAAATCCCCATGGGCTGGGTCGGGGTGTCTGTGCTTTGGCTGTGAGCAGAGCACACGAGTCACATTACCCAGTGTGTACCCTCAAACATTTTCAGGTCCAGTGGATCTCCTTGAATCTTCTTATCCAAAACAACCAGTGAATGACAGCTTGCCATGGCTCCACACAATGGACCCCAGGGCAGAGGAGTGCTGGATGGGAACTTATGGATTTTCTGAAATCTGATTAAAAACAGAAGGTTAGTGGGATGGCTTTCAGGAGGGAAGCGGAGATACAAGTCCTCAGCTAACACATATAGGTGTTGCTCCACCATGTTCAGTGGAGCTGAGCCCAGTCACTGCAACCAATGCGCTGTTCTATCCATCCTTTGATAACAGGCAGGATACATTGAGGAGGCCAAAAAGTACCCAATAATTAATTGGCACTAGTTCAACTTGATGTGAAGTAACTGAGACAATAAAACACTCAGAGGGGCTGGCACGGGAGTTCTGCTTGGCAACTGCTACTTGGTATGAGACAAAGCAGAGAAGACACTATCTGAGAATAGACAACTTGCAACAGGGATCTCAAAGAAGTTTGGCAATGTGCCCTTGGAGGAGACTGTGAAGCTGCAGCATGGAAAGGGTGGGCATCTTCTTGGGCCAGTGCTGTGCACCCACCAAGGTGGATAGGCTCCCTCAGCCCACTCAGTCTGGGAGCCACCAAGAGCCACGAGCAGCCTGACCTTCACTTCCAGCTGTAGATGTTACATCTGCATAGCCACAGATGTCCACAGAGGGACACCAGATGCTTGTGCCTCACACCTGGGTTGCAAAAATGGGAAGCTATTTCTCAGAATCCTCCCTTATTGCAATTTTCCCTCTAGGAAACTGGCTGGCCGACAATCTGTGCCTGCCAGACCACAACACAGCCCGTTATCATTCAGACTGGCATATTAAGGAGTAGTTTAAATAGATTTTATTTACCTTTGATCACCACTAGCATCCCCTATTACTAACACAGGTGCAGTGAAATGCATCTGGAAGCAAACAGCATGACAGCTCACAGCACTATTAAAAGGAACAATGAATCCAGGTCCTGTTGTCCCTCTGGGCCATCCGAGCCTGTTCTGTTTCCAGCAAATTATACCTTGTTCTCAGGCTGGTCATAATTGGCTTATTAATTAATTAATACTTGAGAGACACCATGAAACTGCTAAACACCACATAAAACCAACAAACATTTATATCTTATTAAGCATACAATAGGAGATTTTGTAAGTTGAATTAAATTCCTTTGCTGTCGTTGCCTCACAGTATTTAGCTTAGCTGACAGCTAGTCTTGTGTTTAAAACGGAGCATTTAACAAAGCATGATTATGCAAATAGGCTCATGAGATCAATGCAGACAGCAATAGCTCCTCCTTGTGTTTTGGCAAGCCACCAGCAGCTGGTGGCAGGGTGGACGTGCAAAGACAGTCCCGTTTCCATACCTTACAGAGGGTGGGTTTTATCACATTAACTCATTCTGATTTATAGACCCAGTTTTGTTCTGCTGCTCCTGTGACCGGACGCTACCTGGGTGGAAATGGCTCTGGCATTACCATAAGCTCTCTCTGCCTTTGGTGGGCTCTGAACCTGTCCGGCATGCACCCACATCCAGCCTCCCTGCAGCACCGCGGGGGGGCAGCAGGAAGAGATCGAACCCTGTGCCAGCCTATTTGGTCCCACCGGAAGAGTGTTTTATAGGTTGACACTTATTAATCACTGCTCATTAATTTGCACCAGGCAGTAATCTTCTCCCTGTCCTTTGAGGAAGTATTGGGAATGTGATTTTTCTGCTCTCGCAATGGATTCAGCCTTTCATTCATTATGGCATGATTATCTCTGTGGTGTTGAAGTATCTGATATATTAACAACTCCTAATGAAGCTGGGAGCAGATATGGGATGTCTGATTTGTCCTGGTCACTGCAGAAGATTAATATTTTCAGTTTGGCATAGCAGGCACATAGCAGAGCTGAAGCCTGTCATTATATTCTAGCAATATAAATTAAATAGTATAATGCTGGATAGAGTCAAGCTTAATATTTATCTAGTAGGTATTTCTTGAGGATTTCAGTGGTCTTTGGGCTTGGAATGGAGATGGAGCCTGCTGTGGGCTTGAGGGAGTCCCTAAGGACACCTAAGCTTTGCAGGTCTGACCTGTGGCCTCACAGATTTTTTCACAGCATTTGCAAAAGGCAGGTGAGATTTGACAGGCACCAAAGTTGGTAACACTTCGTTTCAACAGAAGGAGTATTATCCTAACATTTAAATGTTGAAAGGTTTATTGACTAGCTTAAGAATATTTATTGAGCTGTGCTGTGAATGACATAATTGAAAAGCTCTGTGCATATTCTCCAAATCCCCTCATGGCAATTAAAAGCACTCATGCTGCTGCTGACTTACTTCTGTTTGTCTTGAATTAGCAGTGACCTTTAGGGCTACACCTGTGGCAGAGGCGCCCAGATGCCCCCTTCAGAGAGAAGGGGATGAGCTGGGACACCTATTGCACTCTGCCCCTCCAAACTCACCCCAACATATCTTGCTGCACGCTACTTGCTGTCATGGAATATCCTATTCAACTGCCTCCCTCCTAAAGAGAGGATTGGGCAGTACATTCACGCTGGAGATTACTTCTCTCAATTAAATCCTTCCTTACCGGCTCCCCTCGGAAGGGATGACTCCCCACAGGTCCAGTCCATCTTCTGTCAGCGTGCCTGTCTAAATTGAAATAAACATCTAGTTACCCTGTTATTGCTCACCCCTTCACCCTGCCACATCCCCAGAGATCCTTTCCCAGCTCCCAGGCAGGGTAAGGAAAGTCTCCTGCCACAGCAGGAGACTGTGTGGACACCTGTAGAAGACTTTTCCCTAGGGTTAGATCAGGGTAGATGGAGTGGGGAAAACCAAACATAATCCCACATCCCTACCAGCCCCCAGCATCTTTCAGTGCCCCGGGAAGCACCTTACTTTGTCAAAGCAAACAAGGTTGACCTGCCCACAGATATTAATCCTCTGGGGGCTGATGCAGAAAATCTTCCTCTTCTTCAGCCTCCTTTGGGCATAAACAGTGCCTGTTGTCAAGGCAGCAGGGATAGTGGGAGGCACCGCAGCGGTGAGGAGAAGGAGGGCCATAGCCACCATGTCTGTCACCGGCTTCTGCAAACAGTGAGAGCAAGATGTGGGGTGTGGTGGGAACAGCATCTCTCTGCTGCTGCTGCTCTGCGGGGGGGTCCAGCACTCCTACCCAGGAGCAACACGTCCCAAGCTCTACCCCTGTGGATGACAGATTTATTCTGCTTTGTTCTGTTCATCTCCCTGCCCTCCCACCACCATTTCTGGCATCTGAAAACTTGATTACAAAAGTGGGCAGTATTTCATGGAACTTGAGTTGGCGTAGGGCTCAGAGCTGCTGCCTGCGGTGTGGAGGCATCCCGCACTCTTACCTTGTGGGACATGAACACACACACAGTGTAGATGAGTCCAAGCACACCAATGGCAGAGAGCCCTATGATGAACTTGAAGGCATCTCTGTAGAGTTTGAAGTTCACTGGCTTGGGGTAGAGGATGGATCTCACCAAATCACCTTTAGCTGTATTGAACCCTGTGTGAAGACACGTGCCGTACATCGTATGCGTGATGTAGCAGCAGCACACCACATCACTGCTGTTCAAAGACAGGTAACACTGCTGGAGCCTTAGCCATCAGGTGGCCACACGCACTTCTGTGCTGGACTTGGACTCTAAAATGAAGTCAGCCCTCCTGCCAGCTGGTTAGCAAAGAAAGAAAGAAATACCAGTTTGCAGCACAACAGCTCTCACTGGCCCTCTGCCCATCGGCTTCGTCTGTATGACTTCTGTCCCGCAGAAGAGGACGTGCCTCCGATAGTCCTCCATGCTGTGTGTTTTCCAGGGCATTGGAGACTCCGTCAGGGGTAAGGGGGTTTTAGTAACTGGAATGCTTTCACCTAAGAACAACAGCGTGAAGCTTCACTTAAAGGGGATTTAAAAGTCTATCGTATTAAAAGACAACGGCACCCTTTAGGTCCTTGCGCTTGCCTGGCTAATCAGCTTGCTTATGTACTTACACACATGGCTTTGTGGCGACAGCTATTATAGCTTTAGTTTCAGATTAAACCAGATGGTTTCTCTGAGCAGTTTGTATCAAGGGGCTCGGGTCAAATTCTGCCCCTAAACCAAGTTCCTGCCTTGTGGTGGCTTGGTGTTTAGGTCTAACGCTGGCCCCTGAGCTCAGACACTGCCTGCTTGAACAGAACTGCTGCAAGATTGCACTCCAAAACCTCAGAAAATACATATTCATTGTATTTGAGGATTTTCACTTCCTGCTCCTGGCATTATATTAATCCTACTCGTTTTTAATGTGGATAAGAAATGCATATTACACAGCAGCAGTGTTCAAAAGCCCAAGACAGCTGTGAATTATTCAGGCCACAGTTTTGCCACCTCCTGCTGCAAACTGTTCTAATAAATAGTAAACAATTTGCTGTCAGAGCAGATAGAAATATCTGCCTGACAGAGAACCTGCACAGGGCTTTAGCATTTCAAACACTAAGACTGCACCTGTGAGCATCCCTTCATTCACAGTGCAGCTTCCATCAATCAGGACAGCATCACATGGGAGAGCAAACTTTTTTCCATCTAAAATAAACATGTCTCCAGGGACTAGGTAACGAGATTCCATCTCTTTGCAACCTGTAGAACAATGCAGAAAAGAACCTTACTTAGGCACAAGCTCTGGGCAATTAAAAAAAGTCTCAAAGCACACATCATCATCACTGACCTTCTACACTGCATGATTTAAGGCCAGCGCTTCTTAGAAATAATACTGACAGAAAAGCAACAGCACAAAGATCGGCTCTTGTCTAAAGATCTCCCTCCAAGTGATTGTCTTCAGCTTTATCTGCCCAGTGTCCATAAACCACTCTGACCAAGAAAACCTATCCAAGACCTTTATGTCTCCTATCACCCTAGCAATTGCCCATCTCAACATCTTTGGGAGGCAAAAATAGCTGTAACTACTATTCTGCAGGCAAGGAACAGACACAGGAGAGAAAGCTCATACCTCAGTGGGAGCCACATACTGGCTCCTGGAAAATTACTCACAAGCAACTTGACAAGATTGTGAAAGCAGCCTATAGCAGAGCAGGGAAGCAGGTCTCGGGAGGCCAGAGTTGTTATCTAGTTGCTTGTTTGTGAAATTAAATTTTTTCCAAGCTGTTCTCAACTCTTAACACAAATTACTAGGTTCACCTGTATCATTACAGATGCTGCAGATACAGATGATAATGATACAGATGCGTCACTACTGAACCACACAGGCTGTGCCCACACTTCTCCCTGCCCTGCCCAGCTCACCTCCCTCTGCCCTGTCCTCACTGCAGCTCACCCTTCGTGTTTCAGCCAGAGAAATCAAGAGGAGCACTGCAATTCCAGATACATTTCAACATGTCAGTTAATTATACAGGCTGGTGAGGAAAATGAGGCAGAGATGACTCACCTTCGCTCTTGGTGCAGACTGTAACCTTGACTTTGTTATGCTCCTCAACAAGGTCGTGCAGCTTGGTAGACTGCTGTTAGTGGGGAAAGCAAAGCAATTGCAATGTTGCAACACCAATACTCCAGTGAAGCAGGAGGCTACAATTCACTCATCATGCTAATGTCACAGAAACTGAACTCTGCTGAGTTACATGGGTGAGGTTTCACAACACTTGTTAGAAGTCAGGATGTGAGTTCATTGGGTTAACCTAGAACTAGATGTCATGGGAACAGCCCTAATTTTCTGTTTGCTTCTGATTCATGCTGCTGTTATCTCCCTCAACATTATTTTTTTTAAGGACTAGTCCTTATTCATGCCAGAATAAGTCTCCTAAGCTGCAGCAATTGCTATCTGCAGTCCCTTTGGTTTCTTTGTGCCTAGTTTTATCCATGCTAGGAGCCTATCAACAGGACAGCCAAGTAAAAGGTTATCATTACAAAACTGCCAATGCAAGAAGAAAAACAGCAATTCTAATTTAGTTGGGTGTCTGTGCTTTGCCAGTTTTTGCAATCTAATTCAGAAAATTACATATCCTGAGATAATGATGAAGTCAACTGTCATTGCAAGGCCATTAGAGAGAGAGTGCCTTATCTTGATTTAAAAGTTGCAATCACAAAAAACTAATCCCCAAGTGTGGTTTCTCCACTAGTGCCATTCACATGAAGATGCCAAGACAGCCTGAAGAATATCCAGAGGCCCCAAACATTGTCATTCTTCCTGCCCAAATTATCAGTCACATGATAAAAACGGCCTCCACAAAGACAGCTGAACAGACCACGTCTGCCTGTTGTGCTCTACAACATGAGGACAGACACCAGCACTTGAAATACAAAGGTGCGCTCAAAGAGATGTGACTGCCTGTTGGGTACAGGAGCACCAGTCACCCCACAGATATCAGTCTGAGATAGGAAACACCACGAGCAGCCAACACACCTGCGCTGGCAAAAGCCCCAGCTATTCACAGAGCCCTTGCTGAGATCAGTGAGAGGGCTGGAGCAATAACAGCATTCCCTTGGCAGGGCATTCACACAGTTTCTCTTTTTCCCCCCATTATACCCGTTGTTGATGTGAGCTGTGCCTTCCCTGTGCAGTTCAAGTGGGTTCAGCAATCACAGAAATGTTTTCCAGATTCCAGGGGAGTGTGGGCTGTGATTCCCACAGGAAGCACCAGGAATCTCACCTGGCTCTATGAGGATACTGAATGGCAGGCAAACACTGCGGAGTGCTCAGCTCCATCAGCCTTTGCCATAGAGACAGCAGGCTTCAGGATTGTCACAGGTGAGTGCTCGAGGTCAAAAAGTGAATGAGCTGAGACTTAGAAGATTCTTCCAAGCTGCTGTATCCATGACAGAAGCATTGAACAAATTTGAGAAATAAAAAGTCATGTTTCTTTTTGCTGTAAGACCTGTTATTGAGCAAACCTTAAGAGGAGTGGAACCTCCTGAAATGACAGTAGGAGCCAGACTCATGGTATTAGCCTACTTTCATAAAGTCTTACAAACACCAGGTATCAGACTTCAATCTCCTTTAATTCTTGGGAAGTTCAATACCCAGGTATGAACCCTTTAATTCTTCTACAGAAATAATTCTGTAGTGATACAGCAGAATACACAGCAACAAAAAAATAACCAGAAAGAGGATACAGAGAGCTACTCGTGGTGTTTGGCAGATGAAACTCCTCGCAGAGTGAGGGATGGGGAGCTGGCAGGCTGTACAGCAGACTCACCTGTCTGAGGTCATACACAGTTAAGCCAACAGAAATGATGGACAGGATTATGATGGCCACTGAATATTCAATGTAGCCTTGGCTCAGCCACAGCGTGAGGGTGAAGGCTTGGAACACATAGAAGGGGTTTAAAATCTGCAAACACAAGTGTCAGGCATGTCAGAGGAGAACAAGTGTGGGAAGAGGTGAGAACATTTTATTACAGCATCCAGGAGTCTTAAACTCCAGTCTGAAGGGCTGCTTTGTCATCCCAAGGCATCATTCTTTCATGGCTGTTTTAGAGCATTAAGGGCCTTCGGCTCTGAACTTAGCAGCTTACACATAGTTCATGGTGTTTGTAATTAAAAGCTGTTGCTAACCAGTTACTATGCAGCAGCAACTATGCTGGCAACTTAAAGTCAGGATTAAGGGACTCGAAGTCAGTTGATTGCCCACCGTAGCGGTCTAACAAAGGTGACCTTAACATTTCTGATGCTGAGTAATTGCTACAGGGGAGACACTACCTGAATGTGAAAAGAGACTGAATTGCCATAAAAGTCTTTAGTACTCTGTGATTTCAGAAACCCTCTGTGAACATGATATTTATTTGGAGGGAGAAAAATGGTAAAGAACTAGTGGTCTGTGGGGGCTGTCTTAGGCTGCAGCTAAAGAGAGGGCTTGACTTTCTCATACTTCCACACTTCTAGCTACTCTACATTGTATCAGCCTTCACAGTAGCAGCCATCCCTAACGTGTTATGCTACAGGCCCACTCAAGTCTGACAAGATAACGTTGGTCCTCATGGTACCTGACAACAGAACAGATTGGATGAAGCTTCCCAGAGATTTGCCCACCACTTGGCTTGTCTGAAGGACTTTCCTGTAGGGCTGGTGTAACTAAAATAGCCACTGAAAGAGCTTTCTGCATAAAGATTGGGACTGAAATGAATTATTCATCTGACAAATTTGGTCCCTCAATGAAAATTTAATACTTTCTTCGACATTCACTAGGACAAAGAGACAGACACTAAATCAGGGTGCCAGCCTTCAGACACTGAAGCCATATCTGGACTGAAATACCACAAGCTTATGAAGACCAGTCTGCCTCCAGGCACCACCATTAATATTTCAAACATGAAGCTTCAGCCTTGGATGGAAGTGCAAAGTTCAAATTAAATAAACTTTTTAAGAGTGCTACACTGGAGTTCTCTTCAAAACCATCTCCAGGGGGCACTGAAAGGTTGGTAACATCAAATCCAACCAATTTCAGGAGCCCTGGAGCTTTTAATGTATTTTGTAGGGTTTCAAAGAAACTTAAAGTCCAGACACATACTAGATTGGAGTCCCAGCATTCTCAGCACTTTTCTGTTTTAAAGGCATTCATGTAGCATCCATAGTCCACAAAAGTGAACACAGATGACATAATGGTATTCCACATGCAAAGCCTCTGCTTACAGGTTGGCAAAAATATATGTCCAGCATTTCTATATGCAAATTCAGCAAGTAACCATCCATAAGTGTCTCTTATTCACAGTCTTGGAGTGTGTCCTTATTTAGAGGGAAAAGAATAGTCTTGTGTTTATGTTGGGACAAGAGGAAGTAACTGGGTGAATAAAGTGACTACAAAATAGGAATTTTGCAAACAATTTCCTCTGTTCCAAAGCACACTCAGAATTTACACTGCTGCCAAGGCCACAAGCAAGCCCAGCAGCAGCATTTCTCTAATGCTTTGCACTACCTCTGGGCTACTAAAACAAAGCTATTAAAGAGGAGCAAGCATGCCTTAGTTGTACCAATAAAATTTCACTGAAGATCATTATCAAGAGCCAGCATGAAAGGACAGAGTTACTGGTGTGGCTGTGGTCAGCCCTAGCAGCTGCAAAAAGCACGGGTACATCTCACTGCTCAGGCACAAGGCAAGATGTCCCAGCTGGCAGGAGATGTGCAGTCAGGAATAAAAACCAACAGCAGAGGAGGAGGAGGACATCAGTCTTCCAAACGACTGCTTTCCAAGAAGGGACAGGGGCATCAGAAGGGAAGCTTTTCACTGTTACAGGTACACAGCACCAAGCACCCTCTCAGCTTCACATTCTTCCCAGGAACCTTCTGCCAGGAATGTGTGCTAACAGCCAAAATGGAGGTTCCCCAACTTTTCTCTGTGGTTTATGCCTATGAAGCATCAATCACCCCAACCCAGAGCACACAGGTGAAATCTTCAAAAACCTCTCCCACCAAGTGCCAGCCTGACTTACTGACCTCTTTAAAAAGTAACTTCCAGATAGGACGAATTTCAACTTCGATGGCATTGGGTCCACACACCAGCTGCCTGTAGGAAGGTAGGAAAGAGTTCCCCCACTTTGTAGCTTAGTCACAGGGTAAGACTTCACATGGAAAACTGCACACCTAAATAAAATTAACACTTATCTGACAAAGTAAGTCTTGATGGCACTCTATGGCTCAGCAGGACAAATAAACCTGTCAGGAAGTTGTTACATCAAAGAGGACTTCGCACAGAGGCAGATTTCTACTGTTTTCTGCTGAAGAGACCATGAGTTTTCTGCTAATCCCTGTGCTGAGCTTTTCCAGAGGGCTTTTAAGCAGAAAATGGCAAAGGAAGCCAGTCAAAGGAAGCTACTGTGCCCTGAAGCCCAGGTGGAACGGGTGCTGTTTCCCCAACACTTAGCCTGGCATCACCAAGGAGATCATCACCTCAGTAGAGTGTAAGGGATAATGATTTTGCACCTTTCTGAACGTCACCCACACAGTTTACACTGTCTTATGACTACAGTGAGTAGGAAGAAGCTGACTTGACTTTGAAAGGAAGGACTAATAGGTCACACTGTCACGATTAGCTCATAGGTCTGCTCATATGTAGACCATACCTGATCTCCTGTTCTTCCCTTGTGAGGCCAGCTCCAAACTTGTGGTGTATGCTGTGACACGTGTTCTTGTCTTCTAACGATCTAGGGTAACAGGAGAAGGTTCAGACAAGGGAATCCTTTACCACAATGGGTTTTGTAACAGGCCATTGACACTCACCCAACTTTCTTGAATTCTTTTACAGAAAAGTCCCAAATATAGCGGATTTTCTGCACCTGGATACACCTCACCTGCAAGACAGCAAAAATTCCTTTTGCCATTCAAGGGAAAAACATCTCACTGTTACAAGGATGCTTCCCCATGTTTTAGGAGAAAGCTTGATCTTACATAAAGAGGGTTTGTTGGAGGATACTGACAGAGCACCCTTGGGAGTACCCAGTCATCTGGACTCCTATTTTCACCCACCTCCTCCCTGCCATCTTTCTTCTCCATTTTATACGTGACTTGCCTTTAACTGTGGCTTCATTATGGCTCTGCTTATGACACAGTCTTTATCAGCTACAAAAGGACCATCTGAGTTGCTCCCAGCAGACAGTGCCCATGTGGACAAATCAATCTGGGTCACTTTCTTCCAGGTATATCTATGAAACTCATCCTAGAGAAACAGAGTACAGATCAGTGGCAAAACGCTGCCTGTGATAACGTTTGCTGACTCTGGGAAGCTTACATGAGGTTCAGAGAACTACTGTGGTGTCACTGCAGCCATAGAAAGTGTAACCCCATAGTAACAGGGAAGTTCGTATCAGGGTTCTATTACTAATGTGTAAAGCACTTTGAAGGCAATCTTGCAATCACCTCCCCTTGCTTTGATTCACACTGTGGAGAAATTTCAGAGAAGATGAAACTAAACCAGCAAATACACTGCATCAGCTGCTGGGTAAATGAGCTAGTCAGCAGTAAAAACCTTCTGAAACACTTCTGGTGCCTCAGCACCAGGTACTTTGCTGTACAAAACTCCTGTAACACTGTGCTATTTGTCATACATCCATAGCCAAAAGCAACTTTACTGCTACAGACTGAGTTGTCCCTTAATCAGTTCAGTCTAATGTAACTCGTCGTAACGAGCAACAGAATACATGTTTAGTGGTGTGAGTGCATTTGTTTCAGGAATATCATTGCAATGTTGAGCATTAAGTGTCCTAAGCATTTGCTCTGATTGATAGAATTGGTTTGGGTTTTCTTTTCATTCTTGGAGACCAAGAATATAACTAATACCTATTGTGGGGACAGGACAAGGGGCAATGGCTGCAAATTGGAGCATAGGAAGTTCCGCGCCAACATGGGGAAGAACTTTTTCACAGTGAGGGTGACAGAGCCGTGGAATAGGCTGCCCAGGGAGCTGGTGGCGTCTCATTCTCTGGAGATATTCAAGTCTCATCTGGACGCTGACCTGTGCAATATGAGCTGGGGAGCTGCTTTGGCAGGGGGGTTGGACCCGATGATCTCTCGAGGTCCCTCCCAACCCCTACGATTCTGTGATTCTGTGATCTCTCCTAAAGCCATCTCCTCCACATTCTCCAATAACTTTAAAGCAGGAAGGCTATTAATAACCACATCTTCTGAAGACAGTCCCTCGCTGAAGCCAGTTGGGCTCATGAACCTAACAGCAGGGGAAAGGTAGAACTGTGTTAGGGAGGATGTTATTGGCAGAGGGCAGCCAGGATGCCTGAGGTCTGCTTGATGCCCAGCCTTCAGCCAGGGTAGCTGCACTCTTGTTAGTGTAAACAGGGTCTTCGACATGATACTTCAGACCCCGTGAATAGAAATGGATAATCCTCTGAAGCTGGAGTCATCCCTGCCCTGCACTTCCAAACCTGGACAGTGTTCATAACTTGCTCCATCATGGAGAGACAGACAAGCTGCTCTATCTGTGAAAACTGCAAAAGTCAGTGAGCTAAGAGGGTTCACCTACCGTGGTCCTAAGCAGAACAATGTCTGCTTCTTCCAAGCTGCAGGGGATGCAGTTTGCCCACACATCCCACTCTGGCTTCCAGTAAAACAGCAGCAGCAGAGCCCCACAGGACAGGATGTATCCAGCGATGCACAAGGCCTTTCGGCACCTTTGGCTTTTGTAGCCAAAAATCTCCTGTACAGTGGAGAGAAAGCATTCTTTGTGAACAAGTTTGACCTTGGCATTTGTTCCTCAGGAAGGCCAAGCTCATTGAAAAGAAAGGCAGATGACTGAGGCCCTCCTTAATAACTGCTCAAGGTCATTTTTGGAAATGAGAGCATGCTGATTGATACAACAGAGTCAGGCATACTGCTGAAAGGAGGATGCTGCTGGGCTGCTGCCCAGAGGAGCATTTTCACATCAGGTCTCCCAGGATTAATGAAGAATTAACTCCAGTCTGGGGCTTTTACCATCAACACTGCAGCTGACCCATCATGGTGATGCTTCTTTATCTGCAATGCTAGAACCCAATAGCCCCTCCTGACACCAAGGAGGGAAAAACTTTGGTTTAAGGCTGAGATGAAAACCTAGAGAAAGAAGTTTAATTTGTTCTGCTGCACCAACTGCTGGAAAAAAAAAAACCTCTATTGCTTTGTATCACGTGTCCCCATTCTTGCTGCAGGGATTCATTTGTTTTCCTATACAGAAAACTTTCTGGGCACCTCTCAGCTCTCTTCCCCACACCAAAAAGCCCAACTCCAGGCAATCCTTGCGACTTCACCCTAGGGCTGATGGCAAGGGCACAAGAGCACTGGCGCTCAGAAGTAAGGAGAGGTGACAGCAGCATCACCTGGCCCACTGCTCTGGCACCAGCACAGATGCTGCCAGCCTCACACTGCCCTTGGGTGCTGCAGGAGCAATCTCATGCCATCACCAAGGGGAGGCACCCAACCCACACCACAGGTAACAGTTACCCACCCCCAGAGCAGCGGGTGCGTGGGCCACCAGCCTCTGAGGTAACAAGCAACCCTGGAGATGTAGGTAGAGGTAATGAGTAAAAGGAAATGTTCTTGCTTGTCTACTCACGACTACACTGAACGTGTTCTTTAGAATAGTTGGCCAACTTGTGTACACAACACAGTGGGGTGGTGTAACCTATTGACATGGTTTATGTGGTTGAGGGGAGGCAGAGAAAATGGTGGTTTAAATTATAAGAAGAGAAAGGAGGAAGTGTCACATCTGAAATATACGTCAGCTGTCAGAAGAACAATTGGTGCTTTACAAGACAGAGTTTGAACAAAGCAGAGTTCCTTGAAGAGGGCTTGTACAAACAATTGCACTGGTCTGACTTCAAATACAGTTTTCAAGTGATTTAAAGCCTGTGGAGTAAGCACCTATTTAGGTTTAAGAGAGCAATTAACTTGATTTATCTGAACTCTGATCACGATCAACATAAACTAAGCTGAAATCAATGCAGCTCAACTGAAATCAAGATAACCATGAGGCCCTTATACCAGGTTAACAAAATCCATTTCAAACCAGCTCTGCAGCTTTTAGATGTGCAGCCCTGCTCTATAGAAAACGTTATTCCTTCAGAAGCCACAGAAGTTTAAAATCAATAACTATAAATGGTGCTTTCATGGTGGAAGGACAAACTGTAGCAGCCACTACTAAGGAAACCCAAGGAAATGATTATTCACTTGCCTTTTTACAGCAGGATTTTTATAATTACACTCCAAACACAGGCCTAGAAAACAAGGAACCTGTTATAGGGAGGCTGGAATGACAGGGGGTATCGGGAACCAGAATTCACCGATCTCCACAGGGATGGGAGAGGATCAGCTTGGCAGCCAGAGGTGGAGGGAAGGCAGGGGAAGAGCTGTGGCATTAGTGCAGGATGAGTGCAAGGCCAGGAGTCACCCTGTGAGAGCATCCAAGGGTTTCTAGTGCGAGCTGAACAGGGGCTGTTGCCAGCAAGTGGGGCTCCAGCAGACAGCTACATGCTCAGCACAGCGACTGAGGAACCCAAAAATGCACAAGACACAATGGAAGATGAGCAACAGAAGTAAATCATATGTATACAGATGGGCTAGTTTAAGTGAGCTATGAGCACCTGACATCTGGGGTGCCTGTTCCACAGGCTGCAGGACCCCAGGACAGCCAGGTCCTCATCACTGTGCCAGCACAGGGCCAGGCACAAGCCCCAGCCTTCTGTCACAGACAGAACCCCAAGTGCCCGGGCAGAGGGATGGCCTCAGCTGGCACCCACAATCCCTGCACAGCTGCAACACATGGCTGATCAGCTGGATTGCTGTGTGCCAGCAAGGTACAACAGCAGCCTGTGCTCCTGCCCAGCCTGTGCTCAGAGAATACACACTGGCACTCACAGAGTACTTGGGAGGAAGCATCAAGGGCCAGAGCAGAAGAAACTGATAATCATAGCTGATTGACCTCACTAAGCCTGTCCACAGTGAGAAGGGTTGTCCAAGAAGTGCAGTACATGGGGACAAGCCTGCTCCAGCAAGCAGGACTGCAGGAAGATGGTTTGCAAAAGCCAGCACTCAGCCTGACACAGCCAGCCTTGCACAAGGCAGAGTCGTGTCAGTGGCACCCAGGACAGAGCCAGGGCCCTTCTCTGCTGGCAGGGATGCAGCCACAGGCCTGATGGGGTAAGAGAGGTGTCTCTTGGAAGCAGGTGCAGCTCATCCAGGGTGCACAGGCTTCCAGCTAAAAGGCCACTTGTAGCAGCAGCCTCCCTCCAGCCATCCATCCTGACCCTCCATCCTCACAAGGGAGTTGGAATCCCCATTGCTTCTTCAGCAGGTAGAGGCAGGCATTGAGGGCCATACCCACATACCAGCCAGCGACACACTGAAGAACACAGTCTAGAGCAATCAGCAAGGCACAGATAATCCCCAGCTGACTCCTTACCTGCTTCCCACAGCAGATTGCTCATTTTGTGCTGGATCCAGTTTGCTGCAACTGGCCTGAAGCTCCCTAGTCTAAAACATCTCACATAAGCAGCAATCAGAGCCCAACAAGCATTTACTGAAGACAACCAGAGAAGCTGCAGCCCCACCACTACTAATAGCCCTGCAAGCAATCCTGATGCTGAGGTGCAGGTGTGCCCTGCGGGGCAGGATGTGTCCCACCTGTGGATGCCCTGAGCACCTGCATCCCCATGATGAAGGCACTTTTTCAGTCCCAGAGGATGGGCAAGCAGTGACATTGGAGATGCTGAGAAGCACCTGCCAGCAGCTTCTGCTTGGTGAGGACACTCCCGTCCCAGGAAAGTGTGCTGCTGCTCCCAGTGCATGCAGCACATGTACATCTCTAACAAATATGGGAGTGTCAGGACTATATTTTACACCTGTGCAGAGCCATCTACTTCTGTGCCCACTGCGTGCATTAGAAATACCTGGATTCCAGTTGCTCCTTGCACTAAAAGGTGGAGGAGAAAGTCTCACCACCCTCACCAGACTCTGCATAACCATTCCAAGCTAGCAGGAAGAGTTTCGTTGTGTTTGCAGAGCACCCAGTGCAGCCCTTTCAGGCTGCTGCACATGAACAATAATTGATTGTAATCAAAGACAGAAAGTAGATTCAATTAACATTAATAAAACCCCTTGTAGGGACAAAGCAGCTCCTGCTGTGAAAGACAGAGAACCAAGGAACGCCTGCCATGAGAGCTGTGGTAGACCTGCTTCCTAGAAGTGCTAAGCAGCAAAGACCCTTGGATTTCAGAAGTGATTTGATCCCTGCTTCAGACACTTGTCCAGGATAAAACTCACCTGTAAGCACTTCCCCTATGAGTTGCTTTCTGATACATAATGACCCAGTCATCAGTGTACCCATTAGTAGGATGGAAAAGACAATGGAAAAGACAGTGGAACAGGCAGTGGGGAAAGGGAGGCTGCTTCCTAGCCAAAAGCCTTCTGGTAGGCAAAGAGGTTTCGTGCCTCTGGACTGAAGTGTTATGTTCCTTACTTAGGTCTTACTTTGCAAAAATCCATCTCAAGTCAGCCAGGACTGGTTCAGGGTTTTGCCTTCACCAGAGCTGATGAAGAGACAGTGCTTGGATGGGGAATGGAGGTGAAGAAGAAGCATGGGCATATCTAAAATGATCATGTGGGACAAGGGGCACAGGAGTAAAACAAATCCCAGCACAGCCCCCCTCTCCTTACCAGCTCATTCTCTTCATCCTTATTGAGGAGCACACAATGGTCCTTCCAAAGTTTTTCCTCCATCTGACCACGTTGTTTTCAATCCTGGATGTCCTTGTCAGTGGGGTCAAGCAAAACTTGAAAGCAGTCAGCTCTCACCATGGTCCTGTCTGCTGCCTGTGAAAGCCTCACAGTGCACACGCTTCTTATTAGGCTCCCGGGAGAGGGAGGAAAATCCACCCTCACGTGTAAAGCCCTTAAATGCCTGGCTTATGTAAGCTCTGTGTTTCTCTGCCTCCCAGCTTTGCTGCACTTGCTGGGGTGGGACTGGTTGGAGCAGAGCTCCGGTGGCCAAGGGAGGGAGGGAGAGAGGGAGTGAGGGAGGGCATCTGCCATCCTGTGCAGGGGAGATGGCTCTGCACAGGGCTCAGGGGGGAAATCGAGGCACTCGGCAAGGAGCAGGGTGGGAGAGTGCTGCAGCCCCACACAGAGCCGACCCCAGAGCAGCCGCTCTGCTGCCAGGCACCACCTCCAGTGTGCCAGAGAGAAGCATCTGCTCAGCAATGAGGCTGGATGGCTCCTTGGGAGGAGACAGTTGGGTGACGCAGGACCCTTGAGCAGCATGCAGCGTGAGTCCGTCTGAGGCAGGGAGAGGTGGAGTCTCCATCCAGCCCCCCTGGCAGGGACAGCAGTCACAGGCAGGCCTGGGAGCCCCACTGCACATCATCCAGTCTCTTGTGTCCCTCCTCTCTCTTTTCAGGTATTAACCTGAAATTGCTCTGTCTTCCCCCATTCTCCTTCTGTCACAAAGTCTGGAAACAACTGTTGGGCCAAGCAGGAAAAGCATCCTGTGAATAGAGACAATGGTGCTGAGTATGCTCAGACCCTTTCAGCTCAGCCACAGAGAAGCGATTCTCTATCCCCAATGAGACCAGGACATTTGAACTCCATAAAGAGACACAGCCTTTGCACACAGTGTTATTTCCCCACTGATGGCAAATCAGGAATTCTTCCAAATTCTCCTTCCCCCAGGTGGGAGAGAAGACAATGTCCAGGGACTGCAGTGCAGCATGTCTGGAGTCCTCAAGTCTCCCTCAATCTGCAGCTCCATCCTGGAAAGAGCTCCAACAACTGAGGGAAGCACCTATCTCTAGGCAGACTAGTGGGGAAAGAAAAGCATAGGTCCATGTTCTTTAGAAACAGAGCAGGGAGAGGCCAGGCTTTGCTTCACCCTGAGCCTACCTGGGGCTGGGTCTGCATAGTCCAACCAGACCCATCTGTGGGGGGTTCTGCCAGCTGCGGTTGTGTCCATGAAACAGCAGAGTTGGAACAAACGCTGCTGAACCCTGAAAAATCAGGTGAGTGGTGGGAAAATACAGGGTTTTCCCTTTTTTTTTTTTTTTCCTCTTAAGCATTGTCATTTTGAACTGTCAAAAGCCTGAACTGAATCAGATTTCAATGTAAGCAAACAGTCCCCCTTTGTCTCTCCTCTGAGAGGGCATTGATAAACTCATCCAGCACACTGTTCTGAACACCAAGCACTGCCATGCAGCTCCCTGTTCATGGTACACTCGAAGCCATCCAACCCTCCAGATTTCAGAAGCAATTCCCACTTCTGAGGGCCCTGTGCCTGGCCCTCACACAAAGTCCAGCTGTGCCCTTTGTGGATGTTCCTGTTGCAAAAGGCTTGTACACCAAGAGAGGTACAACCCATTGTCAGGAGGTGATTGCCTGCAACCAGCCAACGCTTCCTGTAACTCTCCACAGGAAGGGAGACTCAGGAGAGGTGTCATTAGCTGGGTGGTGTTCCTAGTTGTCTCTATTTTGATCGTCATGCGTTTCATTTACAGGAATATGATCCCCAGTCTCTGGACCGGAGTCTCAGCAGTTTCCCTCAGGATTTGGCTGGGATAGAGTTTGTGTGCTTCCTCGTAGCTAGTGAATGGGGCTGTGTTTTGGCTTTGTGCTGAAAGCAGTATTGATATTACAGAGATGTTTTTGTTATTGCTGAGCAGTGCTGACACACAGCCAAGGCCGTTTCTGCCCCTCACCCCACCCGCAGTAAGCTGGGGGTGCACAAGGAGTTGGGAGGGGACACAGCTGGGACAGCTGACCCCAACTGACCCAAAGGATATCCCACATCACATGACATCATGCTCAGCACATAAAGGCGGGGGAAGAAGAAAGAAGGGGGGACATACAGAGTGATGGTGGTTGTCTCCCAAAGTCAGCGTGACGTGTGATGGAGCCCTGCTTCCCTGGAGACAGCTGAACTCCTGCCTGCCCGTGGGGAGTGAGGAATGAATTTCAGGGCTTGCTTTGTTTGTGTTTGCAGCTTTTGCTTTACATTTTAAACCACCTTTATCTCACCCATGAGTTTTCTTACTTTTATTCTTCCAAATCTCTCCTCCATCCCAGCAGGGGTAAGTGAGCGAGGGGCTGCGCGGAGCTCAGCTGCTGGCTGGGGTTAAACCATGGCAGATGCCCACCGCTACCACCACAGCCTGCGCTTGCAAAGTGCTCCCCAGGCTGTGTGGGACACCTCCAGCCCCAGCCCACTCAGCTAAGGAACCAGCACCTGAAAAGGCCAAAAAGGACTGAGGGAATTGCGGGCCAGCCAGCCCAACATGAATGCGCAGATGGATGCGAGAGAAAATTCTTAAGCAGTCAGGATGTAAGTACCTAGGGGATAATAAAGTGATAAGGAGCAACTAACGTGGATCTGTCATGGAAAGATCCTATCAAGCCAATCTCATTTCCTCCCTGACAGGCAGATGCTCCCGGGGACAAGAGAGAAGCAGCTAATGTGGCATACTGAGGCTTTTGACAGAGCTTCCCATGAGATATGAGGATACTGAGAAATAGGGTTCTTTTGTGATGAGCTGAAGGGCTGAACCCTAAGTAGGTGTCGGTGGTTCACTGTCCATCCCCAGGGGCCCAGAATATTCATGTTTTTGTTAGCAGCTTGGATAACAGGATGGAGAGGACAACTAAAAGGTGTTCACGACACCAAGCAGATGGAAGCACCTGCTTTAGAGGAGAGAAACAATGCAGCATCATCTAGGAGTGCTGGCCAAATAGCCTGAAGTGACCATATGAAATTCAGTTAAATGCTGCACTTAGTAGCTGGAGGAAGCAAGTACACAATGGTAGTGGCCAAGCTGGTGTGTGGCAGAGAAGGAGATGTAGCTGATTGCAGGCTGTATCCTCTTGCCAAAAATGTGACTGTCATTGCGAGTCACAGCAGCAGGAGCCTGGTGTGATCTGTAAGATGGGAGGAAATAATTCCACCCAGCTCGCTGTTAGCAAGTCCTCAGCTGGAGTTCAGGCTCCAGGAAGATGTGACCCAAATGGCAAGCGATGAGAAGTTTGGAAAACTCGACCCATGAGGAAAAGTTGGATAACTGAGTTTGTTTAAACACAGAAAGAGAAGGCCAAAGGGAAACATAATAACTCTTACAATATACAAAAGAAGACAGCCAACTATTTTTCTTCTATTCTTAATAGAGACAAGGAGAAATCAAACTAATGTCTTGTTAGATTAAGCAATTAGATTTTCAGAGTGAGTTTAGATATTCAGGAAGGTTTTCTAATTTAAAGGATAGTAAAATACTCAAAACCAGCTACCTAGGGCATGGGGAAATCTTGTACAATAGAAGATTTCAAGGAAAAGCAGGACATAATTTGCCAAGGATGATCAAAGGCAAGTAGATCTTGCCTCAGAGCAGGGAGATGGACCAAATAACCATATTAGATCCCCACCAGCCTCATGCTCCTGTGATTTCCACAGGAATCCCTGTCCAAGCTCAGCAGAGCACAGCCCAGGCCCTAATTGCAGTGGGGCAATGGTTCTTTGTGACTTGAGATCCAGGGAACCTTATTTAGCAGGACCTTTGTCGGAGAAGGGAGAAGTGGACACCCTGTAGTCATCCAGCAAGTTCGTTTATTAGTAAAAGCAGTCAAATTAAATACACTTCTTAATTAGCTCATACATATTGCAAAAGCCAAGCTCATTATTGGATCCCTGTTAAAGATCAGCCCCCCCCCCAAAAACCTGCCAGCAGTCAGCAATGTGGTTAATCTGTCTTTGCTCACATCCTCATTCCACATCCTGCTTGTGATGATATGCCAACACAGCCGTTTTGCCAGGTCACTCTGACCTCGACATGACCTCTTTCCCCTATATTCTGTTCATCTCTATTAAGTTTATCTTGCTGTGTCCCTTTTCAATTAGCCATGCATTAACAATGCTCTCCACAGACCATCCCATTTATTCCTGGCACCAACCAGGCTGCAATGAGACACCTACACGGCAGTGTTCATCAGGACTTATGTTTGTCCAGTCCCACCTTTATTTTTTCTTGCATATTTTCTGCTGGTGTTGTATTTCTCCTGACACTCCTGTTGTTCTGCTCTCTGCTTTCTAATCCCCAGGGCTCTGATCAGGTTCATTCCCAGCACTGGTCAGTGTCTGATACCAAGTTATTAAAAAACTTGGCTGTATTGAACAACTGAACAAAGCTATTGAATAGCAAAGCCGGGCTTAATTTCAATCTCTTTGTCCCAGCACCCAACTGCTGGCAGCTTCCACCTGGATCTCTTACCCCAAGTGCCCTTGCCCTATGCCTATGCGCTGTGCCCAGCCATCTCACAGGTTGAGTGATGGAGACCAGTTCAAGACGCCTGGGACAGACGGGCTTAAGGCTCTGGTGGCTGATAAGCAAAGTTTACTGTGCGCAGTAGGCAATATATACATGCTGATAAACAAAAGCATATATCTTCTGTGACAACATACAGATTGTCTTCTATACTGCTGAAGTGTGTGTTTTAAACTTAGTGTTCCCTCCTTGTATTCAAAGATTGTTATCTTGATTGAGTACTTCTGCTTGTGATAGCTTGTCAATCTTTTTGTTATCTTTCTCCTCAGAAACTGCATGTTTACACAGATGTGCCCAGCCCTGTGAGGTTGAGCACTTCCTAGTAACTGACCCTTTCAGGCCAGCTACATCCTGGTAAAACTACGGTTTCCTTCAGTTATCTGAGTGCAGTCCTACTAGATGTCTGAGATGCCCATGTTTAGAGCTTTTAAACACACCACAGGCTTAATGACTGCTTAATGAACCCATTCTTCATCTCATCTGCAGGCAGGGGAACCATGAAGGGACGTCTATACTTAGGAACCCCCCAGCTTGCTGAGGGGAAGCCTGCTGCTCTGTCTGGTGCTTGCTTCAGCCCTGTGCCCACGGGTATGAGAGCTGGATAATTGCTCTAAAACACAAAGAACACCAGCAGAGTAAGCAAAACATTCAGAGCTCCATGCAGATGGGCTGAAAGTTGATAGGGGCCTCAGGACACTCCTGAGCAGGGACAAAAATGCTTTGTATTTCAACACATGGGGTGTTTCTGCCAACATGAGGACTTCTAAGGGTGAGTAATGGGCCCTCAGAATTCAGCTGCTGACACCAGACACCTGCAGTGTGCCATAACTGAATTCTCTGTTTCCTTCCCTTGAACTGGGTGGCCCAGGCAACAGATGTCCATGCTTTCCTTCCCCACTGATCCTTGGCAGGTATTTTGTCTCCACGGCCTCCTTCCTCATTCTCCCCAAGAGCCGTGTTGTGCATCAAGTTCCTTAGACAAAAGGCACGATGTGAGTGGAAAGCTGGTACGTCTTGTAAAAGGTTCTGGCTTGTTAATATTACACACACCTACAGCTATTATTGGCAAAGGTCTGCAGCTCTCAGATGGAGCTTTGTTGGTTGTGTGTGCTGCCGAGCAGGCTGAGCTCTCGAGTGGTGATCAGCAGACAACAACTGTGATGACTGTATCAAGATAAACAAGTCATAAATAAATGGGAAGGACAAAAATAAAAGTGATTTTCTGTTTCCATTAACTAGGACAAGTGCATTTCACAAGGAAAATCAAATCTTGCAATTAGCTGTTCGGAGCGGCTGCACGGCTCAGTGACTGGCTGTGCTCCAGGGAGGCTGCCCCTCTCCTGTCGCTGCAGAAAGCTAACCAGGGTGGACGGTGTCTGCTAGGAAACATCACTGGGGGTCCTTCCAACTGCTGGCCACTGCCAGTCACAGAAGGAGAAAGTGACCCTGGAGCATCATTCCTCTCAGGGATTCTTCGGCAGTTTGGATTGCTTGGGCTGCAGGCAGGGAGCTTGGAAGCCACATCCAGGGCTGCCAATCTGTCTCTGCCTTATGCATCCTTGGAATTTGCAGAACATCCCATAATACCCCTACAAAACAACTCTTTAAGTGGCTAGATTTTATTTCCATTTCCCTACTGTTCTGTCAGTGTTACAGGCTGGGAGTGCCAAGTAGCAAGTTCAACCGCTCAGACAGACCTGAGCACCTGCACTGTACCTGCCTCTCTTCCATCCACGTGGGGATGGGCCAGAGGAGCACGGCAGGTAGACAGGTGGGCAGGGAGCTGCTTGCTGCCATCCTGATCTCCAGATGCAGAAGATCTTTGAAATTAGAGACACCCTCAAAATGCAAAATGCAGGTGTGAATCCTTAACACCCTTGAAGTTCTATTTTTGCTTTTTCTTCACTCTGACCCTAAATATATTCCCAGTCCAAGTTTTGGTGACCAGCCCAGTGCTGGGATGTGGACTGGAACCTCTGATGTTCCACCAGGGGTGAGGGAGCAGAACACAGGGACTTTTGGGTGTGCACATGAGCTGGTTTCTGCAGCAAGGATGTGCCTAACGCATTTCTCCTCTCCTGATGGCCACGAAGTGATGCTACAGCAGCTCAGGGCAGCTGGAACACACCACAGGCAGGGCTCTGCTGTATGAACTGTGGCTGATGCCACTGAGGGAAGATAATGAAATGTGTCCCAGTATGGCTGGGACATCAGCCTGGCACAGGAAGATGGAACACAAGACTGACACCTCAGAGTGGCAGAAGTTAAATATAACCAAGCATCTGAGTTGTGTTTCTTGCAGGTAAGGCTGTATTTCAGCAGCAGGCAAGCAGGTCTTTACCTTGCTGACCCCACAGGCACCACAGGTTTGCCATTTCATACTGTCATTTGTGACATAAACATAAATGACATGCCCAGGCTGCAGCACTACTGCAGTCACTGGCTCATCACATACAGCAACGTATTTCTTGTGTGCAGCTCATAAATAGGACAGTGAATTTGGTTCTGTGTTAGTGTACCTCAGAGGTCAGCAGGAATAACTCCACTAGCCTGCCCTTTGGTGTCTCTGTAAGCTGCAGGAGCACGTAGAACCATCTAGCCTTCACTTCCCAATGGACTTTGCTGCAAACTGGGAACTCATGCTAACTTTGAAGACACTTTTATGAATAAATGTGAGCCATTTCTGCCTCGTGTCAAGTTGGGTGGCTTTGTGGCAGGTGTTTACCATTAGGCAAACTGCAGTAGGTAGGAAGGTATTAACTCCACTTGCTTGTGTCAAACTTATCTAAAATGGGGAAAAATGCTTTGAGTCAAATAAATGTTTTATTAAAGTTGAAACTTTTTTTTTTTTCTTCTTTTTAGAAAAATAATTATCTTTGATGCATGGTAAACAGTGTTCAAACACTGCTCTGGTACAGACATACGGAATCAAAACAATCCATAACCTCTTCTGATTTGCTCTTGGTTTTCCACAGCTCTTAAAAGACCAAAGGAACCTTTACCATGATTCACAACCTGCCTCATTCTCTGGATTTCTGTGGCAACGCTTTAACATCAAATAGTAGGAACAGAATGTGCCCAGCACTGAAATGCTCCCACCCCAGGAAAATCATGGGGAAGCTCCAGCTCAGTTCAGAGGGGACAATTCCCCTGCAGACACTATCCAAAGAAGGGTTTGTCTTGGTCCGAAACCTTCCTGACCCATATCTTCTTCTTTTATCCATCTGGGGACCGAGACTGCGAAATACAGCGAGCAGGGTGTCAGCCCAGCATCAAAGGGCTAAGAGATGATGCACTGGCAGAAGGTCCCTTTTTCTGAGTGGGTAAAACCTGCAGAAATGTGCAGTGTTACTGTGTTATGCACAGCAGAAGCAACACAGCTGAGTGACTCAAGGTCACCATCAAAGGTTAACAGATGAAGGATATGAGTGAATGCCACGTTGTGTAGCATGTTGGAAACCAGGGCTAAAACCTCATGTGGTTCAACTTAAGAGCATGCCATGGAATTTAATAAAATTATTCTGAGACCTGGCTGGCTCCCTGTCTTTTAATTCAGGCCTAAGGCCCACGGGAGTAGTAATCCCTTGGATGTCTGCTTCTTCTGGCACTGGTAAACCAGAAGCTGATGCCAGGTGGCCACCCAGCTGTGCAGCAGCAGCTCTAGTACAGCAAGCTCAGACCACAAGGTGTGTAGACCCACAGGATGACATAATAGTTTGCAATTATCATGTGTTTCATTCTAGGTTTTTAATGGATATCCCTCAAAAATGAGCTGTTAAACATTTAAGTTGTTCTGCTCTGTAGGTCAATAGATTTTTCACCTAGAAATGCAAGCACCATGTGCTCTGAACTGAGAAGAGGGCAAACAGGTTGCCTGATAGCAATGAGCTACCAAAAGAGCTCTGCATTGGTCCCATCATGGGAAGTGCTTAATGGTGCTGGGAGTGGATGCTTCTAGAAGGCTTTTGCTATTTGCAGCTCCTCCCAGCCGCAGGAAGCCAAGGAGTAACAGAAGGGGCAAGAACCCCAACAAACACCAGGTAACACTTTCTGAAACCCTGAGAGCTGCAGGAATCCCAGGACCTGCTTATGTTCAGCAACCTCTATCAGGAGCAAGTTCTACATGTTTTCTCAAAGCAGATCTCCCCAGAGGAGCCCTGGTACCAGAATCAGCTGGAGGAGCCCCCACTTCATAATGCAGTTCAAGAGAGGGATGTAGAAATGGGGTGTTTCAACCACGAGTACTTTGCCAATATTCATCAAGCTGTTCCATTTACAGCTGGCAGCCATTCAGACATGGGCAAGGACACAGGAGAAACACTGTTGTGACTTTATGCTGCTGCTGCAGCCAGCTTTTCTGCTTCCAGCTAATTTAAAATAAGCCAGAACTGGTTAGTCTCAGGAATGGGGTCCTCCCTCTTTTCTTATTCTCTGAGATAGCCCTTCTGCAGCCAACTGCAATTGTCCTGGATATGTGTCCTCTGCAGTTTCCTTCACAGCGTGTCGTCATTGCTGTCGAATGTTGGATTGCTATGGCCTCCCATATTTTCCTGTACTGATATTGCCACAGAATCTGAGAAGAAAGTTTCATTCAGAGGTGGCCAGGAGGAGTCCTGCTCCAGCACTTGCTGCAGCACCTTGTAATGGCTCTTCGAGTGGTACCGGAAGGTCTTTTTCAGCAGCAGCCATAAGGGTCTGTTCTCAATGACAGCTTCCTGTAAAAGCAAGAGCAAAAGGAGCATTGTAGAGGACCTGGACAGCACTTTTCCCTCTTCATCTTACTCACCCACATCCCTTAAATGGCCTTTCACTGACCACTTCTCATACCAGCTCTACCAGAGATCCCCACCAGAAAACTGGGGTGAGCTCCTCCAGATAGGCTTCAATATCTGAGTAGAAAACAGCACAGACTGCCCATGTTCCTCTAGTATGGGGCAGGGCCTAATACATCTCACTTATAAAAGAGTAAAAGAAAAAGGTTTTGTATTCCCTTATATCTGATCATTCTGCCTTGAGGACAGCAAGTACGAGGTAGCAGCAATGGCTCCTGTTTGACTAGATACTCCCAAGCTGGGCTGAGGAGGAGGAGGGAGAAAGAGCGAGACCTGACCCTCTCCCATTAGTGCTGACAGCCACATTCAATGCAGCATCCTCACCTCGACAAGGAAGGACACAGCAAGTGTGACTGCAAGCATTATCACCATGGAGATCCGCCACGTGGTAGGGGTGCAGACGAGCTGGGAAAAAAGCAGGAGAAGCTGTTCAACATCATGTGTGCACTCTAGACAGGGGTGGGAGCTTACCTCATACAATCATTTAGGTTGGAAATGACCCTCAAGATCATCGAGTCCAACCATAAACCTAACACTACCAAGTTCACCACTAAACCATGTCCCTAAGCACCACATCTACATGTCTTTTAAGTACTCCAGGGATGGGGACTCAATCAGTTGCCTGGCCAGCCTGCTTCAGTGTTTGATAACCCTTTTCGTGAAGAATTTTTTCCTAATATCCAAAACTAAGCCTCCCCTGCAACTTGGGGCCATTTCCTCTTGTCCTGTCACTTGTTGCCTGGGAGAAGAGACCAGCCCCCACCTGGCTACAGCCTCCTTTCAGGTAGCTGTAGAGAGTGATCAGGTCTCCCCCTCAGCCTCCTTTTCTCCGGGTTAACCAACCCCATTTCCCTCAGCTGCTTCTCACAGGACTTGTGTTCTTGACCCTTCACCAGCTTTCTACCATCAAAAGCCAGAGTTCCACGCTGCCTGTACACTGCTGATGAGCCAATATTGCTACTTGTCTTGAGGAATTATTGATAAAGACACTTTTAAACTTACGATGCAGCAAAGAAAACTGTGCTCCAGAACTACAACAAGAAATCTAAATGCTTCCCTTCTTTCTAATACAGGAAATAGTTTGAAGTCTGAGTATTTCAGTTCCAAACCCAGCTCAAGCTTCCCACAGCTGGCAGCACTGGCTTTCTGGCTGTAGTTCAACTCATTTTGGAGATGCTACTCAGATCCAAAATTCAGATCAGCAGTTTCCTTTCTTACAGGTTTCTCATTGCCACTCCCTCCTTTTCCCTTCTCAGCAAATCCAGCCTGTTCCCTCCAGACAGCCTGCGCGTTTTGCAGTTCTCCCCGAAGGCATTGTAGCCCCCCACAGCTGCAGTGCTGACAGTGTCCTGTCACCACGGCCCACAACAGGACTAAGAGTTGCTTTCAAGTGCCATCTTGTGGTAGGTTCTTTAACCGGGTCCGAGCCGCTGCTCTAGAGACTGAGGCAGCCTTAGGTGGGCTGCTTGGCATTCAGTATTCAGGTCCATTCCCCTTGTCTGTTTCTCTTTCCATGTTTCGTTATTTCCATTTCTAAGTCATACAGGGCAGGAAGCAGCTTCTTGTTCAGTACTTTTTATCCAAAGCCACCAAACTTCATTGTTCTGATTACGAATGACTGAAAAAAAAAAAGCTGTGTGCTGCCTGTGCTGTTTTGTTCCTGTGACTCCTACTACAAGGCTGTGAGAGTGTCACAGTGGACGAGGTCAATGACTCCCAGCCTCCACACACTACTTGCCAGGTCCTCTGAAAACCTTATCCTATGACTGATACAGATCTTATCGTTCCCTTGCATTTCCTCTAGGATGGATTTGCTCAAGGCAACTCCCAGCTTCCATTCTGCCAGACTAAACAAGCCAAGCCCCATCGATATCTATTAACCAAGGATCAAGACGGAACCTCTACTGCCATGACAGCCCCACTAGTGTTTCTCTAGAACTGTCCTAAACTCAGACAGTGCTTTAGGAAACTGCAGGCTGTCTGAAATTTAAACTGGGAGCCTGAAAATATTTGAGACTGAGAACTGAGAGCTGCTGTGAGTGCTGACTGGCAGGTCTTTGCAAGTGGAACTGTGTGCACAGTGCACGCAGCCTGAGAAACACAGTGCATGGTGCCTTAGTTTAAACTTGCAGGGCCCATCCCCTTTCTTCTCCTGGCTTCAAAAGTATCAAGCCACCAACATACCAAGCATGGTAAGCTTAGTGATGTCATCTTCTGTTGCATGGACAATGTGCTAAAACAATCATGTGTCCAGGTGCATATCTCCAGAAGGTTTTTCAACCCTATCATCTAAAATCCATCTCTTTAAATCTGATTTACGACCTTGATGAGGGAACAGCATCCACCCTCAGCAAGTACCTGATGATCCAAAGCTGGGAGGGGTGGCTGACACGCAGGACACTGCGCTGCCATCCAGAGAGACCTGGACAGGCTGGAGAGCTGGGCAGGGAGAAACCTAATGAAATTCAACAAGAGCAAGTGTAAAGTCTGGCACCTGGGGAGGAACAGCTGACTGTATCAGTACAGGCTGGGGGATGACCTGCTGGAAAGGAGCTCTGTGGAGAAGGACCTGGGGATCCTGGTTGATGACAGGTTGGCTATGAGTCAGCAGTGTGCACTGGTGGCTAAGAGAGCCAATGGGATCCTGGGATGCATTAGGAAGAGTGTGTCCAGCAGGTCTAAGGAGGTGATCCTCCCCCTCTACTCTGCCTTGGTCAGGCCCCACCTGGAGTATTGTGTCCAGTTCTGGGCTCCCTGGGATAAAAAAAGACAGGGACCTCCTGGAGAGAGTCCAGAGAAGGGCTACGAAGATGATTAAGGGGATGGAACATNGGGGCAACGGCTGCAAGTTGGAGCACAGGAAGTTCCACACCAACGTGGGGAAGAACTTTTACACAGTGAGGGTGACAGAGAAGTGGAATAGGCTGCCCAAGGAGGTGGTGGAGTCTCCTTCTCTGGAGATATTCAAGACTCATCTGGATGCCTGTGTAATATGAGCTAGGGAGCTGCTTTGGCAGGGGGTTGGACCCGTTGATGTCTCAAGGTCCCTCCCAACCCCTACGATTCTGTGAGTTGTCTTCAGAGGTGCCATGTATCCCTGCAAAAGTCTGTGCCATTCGTTAAAAACAATCCCAGTGCACTTACAAAGGGACTGGCTGTAGGAAGAAAATCCACCTTGGAACAATACTCACATCCATCTTAGAGTAGAGAACATCGATATCAGCAAACACCAAGAAGAGGCAAATGCCCAGCTGCCCGACAAGCACCAGTACAAAAACATCTGAAGGGACAAGAACAAGCAAATAAAACCACAGGTTTGTGAGCAATCTCAGCTGCTTACCTTTGCCACAGGAGACTCTGATCATTTTCTATGTCAAACAGGCAAAAAAAAAAAACAACTTAAAAAAAAAATCCATGAGATCAGAAGGAGCTTTCAGGAACAGAAAAAGGAAGAGATTAAAACCCCAGCTTTACCTAGTCAAACAGATATATGTAAGGTTGGGGCAGGCCTTGTAGCCACAGATTTAAAATGCCAAGAGGGTATTTTGAACATTTGGCCTGACCTCTCACATCTGAGAAGCTCAGCATATCCTGTCATTCAGAAAAATGTCCAGGATGTAGTCTTGCTCTTCTTGATATGATTAGGAACTCTGCCTTCAATTGCAGTGAGATCAGGACTTTGCTCTTGATCAGGATCTAAAGAGACCAGGTAATGGTGCATCCATAGGCAAATGTTCCAGTGATGAGTAAATTCACTTTCTCCTCAGCTGGCATGCACCAAACTTCATCCCCCATCCACTCATGCTGGTTTTGCCTGTTTCTTGGAGACTGATGACCCACTCTTCTGCTATCCAGAAGGAATGTCTCTTCCTCTTACTATACCAAAACAGCAAAGCCATGAAACCTGCAGCAAACTCTTCAGCAAAAATATTGAGTGCAGCTTTGTCTGAGAAACAGCTGCAGAATTTGTCCCCTAGAGAAAAACAGCTCTCCCATGCCTCACTGCAACTTCCAGAACTGCCACAATCACATGTGCTCATCTTCCCTTCACCTGATAGTCTTTCAGAGGCAGAACAGACCTACTAGACTTCACTACAGCCCCTTCAAGTTATTGCCTCCTTTGATGTTTCCCCTTCAAAGAGGTTACTCATCACTGAGTTAAGCAAATGCTAAACACCTCTGGTTCTGGAGGAGGAAAGAGGACCTCTCCAGATGTGAGGATTTCAATGTATGTTTTCTTCTGAGACAGGCCCATAAGAATGCCCTGAACACGAGTTCTCCCAAATACTGCTCAACCAGCATGCTTTGGGGACAAAGGCCTCATCCAGGGTTATTCTAAAGACCAAAGCAAAGTGACACCACCTAATTCTCTCTCTTCTTGAGATGTCTCATTCAGGCTGCCTTATGTTTAACATGATGCTTCTGCCAGCCGACACCACCTCCCTGCTACTCCTTAGATTTTATCAGACCCCTTGTGTCTGTTTCAGAGTTCCAAATGCCAGGGCCAAGTGTTTAGCAGTACAGAAGCACAAAGTATGTGCCCAGCTCAGAGAGCTGCTGGTGACCAGATGCCACTGGCACTAAAACCTTTGAAAAGGTGGCCTTTAGTCATTTAGAAACCTAATATTTGGCTCCTGGTTTTTTGGCTGGCAGCACTTTGCTCAAGTTTTTCTTTATCCCTAGTGAATTGATGGTCTGAGTTGACTTACAGATCCCTCCCTCTCTCCCCATACTTACAGTTTGTGTAGATGGGCTGCCTGAAAGGCTTTCCCTTGGAAAACACGAGTGCTACAATGAGGCAGTTGATGGTACTTAGCAGCCACACTGTGGTGTTTTCATAGCTCTTGTAGCCATTGTCTGTTTGTTCAAGGGCTCCATCTCTCATCCCATGGAGCTCTGGATTGGAAGTAAAGGAAGAATTCTCCACACTCTTGTTCTCTGAGAGGCAGGCACTGAAAAAGAATGTCACACTTGTCATCAAAACATCACTGTCCTGCAGCTTTCACTACCACTATAAGAAATCCTCCCTCACGGCCTTGACTTGCTCCTGCTATCACAAGGATGTAGGTTATTGGCAATGTCCTCAATCTTACCCACTGGATTGATCTTACTGAACTTGCCAGAGTCTGAGCTCAAACCTACTTGGATACCCTGTTCTTCCCTGCAATCAGATACCCCCCTTAGTGCTCAACAGAAGCATTCTCACCACATGAGAACTTGCTGGATTGCTTAGTGACCTGCAGACAGCACTACTTAATGTGTTTGCACCCTGTAGGCAAGCATAGGATATACCTGCCTGTAGCTACTGTAGTTAAACTAATCTATAGTAACATGCAGACCTGCCCCACTAGGTCTGCCCTGTGTCACCCAGAGTCCCAAGAAGGGGACCTACCTGTGTATATCAGTCTTGGAATACCAAGGCTGCTCCTGGACCACCACAAACCCGAAAATCTGCATGCTGAGGCTGAAGAGGATGTTAAGTACAACAGAGAGCAGCAACGGGGGTGAGATGAGCTGGCTTGGAGGCCTGTAGGGAACCAGCTTTGGGTAGGCACCTGTGAAGCTCACTGAAACATGCACATGTTTACTAGTGTGTTCAAATACAAGCAGTGCTGCTGTATATACTTGTCATCAATGGCCAGCACTTCTACAGTCTATAATGCTTTCTCTAACATACAAGTGCTATACCAAGAATACAATATGGAGTTGTTTTCTCACTAAATTTTATTGGCCAGACATTAATTAATGGCATCTGATTATTATGATGCATTTTTAGAAAATAAAATTTGCTGCTTTTTTTTTAGCTCATGTCAGAACCAAGGATATAAGGGTATGTTCAAGCTCTCCTTTTCTCTTTCTGTCAACAATGGTTTGGGACTTTCCACTGCCCATGTTCCATGCATCCTCCTGGACTAAGTTATTTGTGCAGGTGGAGGACTGCATTAGCTGATCCAACAGATTTTCCTCTGTTCTCAGGTTTAACAAAGTTAGCCAGACTTTGGGTAAAAGAGCTATACAGAAAGGCTTTATGTAGTGTTCCAAATGGGCTACTTAAATCAAGGTAGCTTTCAGCACCTGGTATTGTGGGTGACCCTTTAAAGCTTGATTTAATCAAGGCCTTTTCCAGTTTACTATGTTCCAGCAGGGATGGAAGACAGCTGTGTGTTTTTGCTGTATGCTTGTAATGCCCTTGTCCTTGCTATTTCTGCTTCTAAAGCTCTTCCTGCATTTACTCTATCTCAACAACCCCATCTTTCTCTTTCCCCTCCAACACTGGTTTCCTCTCTTATTCTTGGCTTACAACTTCCTGTTCTATAGCACCTGAGATCTGTCATTTCTTCTCCATTTTCATCTCTCTTTCCTCTCATGCCTCCTGCCTACACAGCCTCAAATATGCATTGGACTCCAATCAATCTCTATAGTTTTTTCATTTGGGTATGAATTCTCAGGTGTCTTCTTAATCTTTCTTCCCAAATCAAGAGGAAAAAGCCAGAATAGACTTTGCACTGCATTACATCTGGTTTTGCTCCTTCTAGATATAGCAACCCAGTCACCAGCAACATACATGCACCACTAAGAATTACCCATCTTATTTCAGAGATTTTCTCAAACAAGATGCCACCTCTACTAATCTAAACATCCTGTACTCTGTGTAGTCTCTCTTTTCTTCATTTCTGTACATAAAAATATGCATTTCCAAGGAGGTGAAAAATATTTGAGATCTTTCTCTCATTAATGCATAGGATGACTTAAAGAGCTTACTTGTTACACCAATTACAGTGGTAATAGCCAGATCTTGGAACAAAAACTGGTAATTCCCAAAGGAGTTTAGTTGCTGAAAAGAAGAACAAACACAACAACAACAAAAAATCACAAATCAGACATTTGCCTTAGGCTTGTCTCTGTCTTTTCCAGAAAGTCATGTTAATTTCATGGAACTAATGCTCTGCTGTTTGTTTTGAAATGCCACTCAGCAGATAAGGGGTCCACACAACCCACCACCCTGCCAACAGATTTGTCATCATTGGGCCTGCAGTGAATACTCTCCTTTTGTGCATTGTTCAGACTAACAACACTTACAGGTCCCTCAACTGCAATAAAAAAGAAAGCTATTTGAAGAGATGTACTTTCTCAATGCTGGGTGACTTCTGAATGCAAAGCCCTCCTCTCTATTTGGGAAGAAGCCATGCAAAAGTGGTTTAAGGCACTCCAGGGGGGTTTGTTTACTGTCAAGTTAATTCATGCTTTAAATGCTGAATAGATTGCAACAGCATATGCTTAGACCAGATTCTCCCTTTTCACAAACATATGCCCTCATCCAAAATACTGTTCACTATCTCAGCCTTCTTTTTGCCCAGCTGGGATCCTGAGCCCACTGGCTGAAGTTAATGGGAAGAATTTTCCATATTTAGGGGTTTTTTTTGCTACAGAAGTTTGCAGCTCAGATAAAAGTAATGCTCCACACCCTAGTCTTATTGTGGGTTTTATGCCATGTTTCTCCTACAAGGGACTAGCAGCTCATCCAGTTCTACCCAACATGTTCCCAAGACATACCCAGTACAGTAGGAGAACTCCAAGGTACTGAATGGTGCTGTACAGTGCCATGTACTTGAACATGCAGAAGGAAGTGACAAGGGCAGCACGGCCTTCCCTGTGTGAGGACATTAATATAGGTCAGCAATTAGGTGATGGGTCTGCTTCTGTTGCAATTCCTCTCAAAAGGCTGTTGAAAAACAAGGTTTGTGTCACAAGTAGAGAAGTCTCTGCCAGTATCTTTCTGGCAAGTGAAATAAACAAAATCTGGCCTGAATGAAAGTAAAATCTTCACTTGCAGAAATCTTGCTGCAAGCAGAAGGGCTTGATTCCAGTCATCTATGTTTCCAAGACTACAATTTACCCTGGTGAGTTTTCCTGCTGACATTAATCATGCAGGTAACAACTCCATGTGAGGAAAAGCCAAGCAGCTGCTCAGTGAGTTCAAACTAACAAGTCCTCTCCTCCTGCAGTGAACATCTACCCAGTGAGGGTAACGCACTCTCTCTGGTTATTCATCTGCCCCAGGAAGCAAAATCAGGACCCTGGCATAACAGATGCTAACACTTTGCTTGCATAAGGCATCAGAGGCAGAGCTTAACTGTAGTGTGCAACTGTGGACATTTGATTGAGCTTTATGGAGCACTGTTCATTTTGCTATTTCTTTTGCATACAAAACACTGCTAATGACATAAAGCTCTGCTGTAGATGACCTCCTCCTGTAGCTTTGAGGGAATTAATACATCCTAAAGGGATTTCAGATGGGAACTAGGCAAATGGCAATCTCAAGGTCAAAGACATTTATTTTTCTCTAAATATGTGCATTCTGGCCTGGTGGGAACACTCAACACTAATATTTGTCTCCTTTATGTCACAGGAAACAAAAAGCCATGCTTACCTGATGAGCTCTGGCACACATGCTATGCTGGGGGTTCGGGATGTGAAAGGTGAAGCCACAGATGCCTCCTGCTCCGACAAGGATATCCCTGCATGTGCCACTTTCAGAGCCTGAAAGTCACATTCTGCTTCAGTACTCACAAAACAGGAAGACAGCAACTGACATGTCAGCCAAAAAATGACCCCTTGTATTAAGATGTGTTCTGCTAACAGCAGTCCTTCTTCACTCCCTGTGTGGGCTTTGCCCAAAAGGTTCCTCCAGCGGGATGTGGTTGAGGCATCAGGTTCAGAAGAATGGGAACAAGAGTGCAGGAAAAGTCCATTTCCCACTGGCCCCAAAGCCATCCACCATCAGCTGCAGAAGACATGTTTGGCTTTGTGTCCTCTGTCAGAATTTATTTGCAGTCACACCCTGTGTAGACAGCCTAGGTCCTCTGTGTGTTTCCCTCAGGAAAACCCTTGGGACTTTGTGTTAAAGCAAGTGCTTCACTGCCTAGGTGGTGTTGCTCTCACTGCCACAAAGATGTGTGAAGTGATGGAGTGAGCTGAACCTGCCCAGAAGGAAGCTATAGGTCCCTCCTGAACATGGCTGAACAGGGGTCCTTCCTTTTGGGAAACAAACAAGCAAACAAAAAACACCAAAAAACCCCCAACAGAACTTTCTTGCACATCTAAAATGTACATTTCCATAAACCTTGTAGGCCTACGATTGCTTCCAATGGGAACCTGTGAAGGATTTAGAAAATCTTCTGGTGTTTTTTGCAAAGGAAATTAATCACTCCTTGAGACCACAAACTGCAACAATCTCTGGTCTAGGACAACTTCTGAATGGTAAGGACCACACTGCTGGATCAGGCCTGCACTAGTACTGAAGAGCTGCTCTGTGAATAAGCACAGCACTCTCACCTGTTTGGGGTAGTCTCCTGGCATTGCTTTCATTTTTCATTTTAAAAATAATTATATTGTACAGGATTTTCACTTACCCCACAGTCATTGGCTCCATCTCCACACATGCCCACAAAGTAACTAAAAAAAATAAAGCAACCTGCAATTCAGTGCTGGGGAAAGTGAGACTTAGAAACAGGAGGGAATCAAAGACTCCTCTATGCAAGTCATTTATGCAGGCCATGTAAGCCCTTTGTTAAAAGCTCTTCTGGAAAGCTGAAAGACTGCAATACAAGCCTAAGACTCTGGACAGTGCATGGGCCTTGGGCTTGCACCTCAGCTGTACCTATAGTAAAGAGTTCCTACTGTGACAGCCTGAAGAATACATTAGCCTGCAGTTTTATGTTCGCTACAATGGACACCGTCTCCCACCTTCACTGGATTTAAGGTCAATGCTAACAGAGAAAAGGGCTAATGGTGACAACCCTGCTCAGAAAGGAAGGATTGCAAACACTGGCATCTCCTGTTCCCTGGGAATAGACACAAATGAGAAGGCTGCTCTGGAGTCCAGTCCTGATAGTATCTCCTGGGACAGACAGAGAGTGACAGAGGCAGCTGTAGTCAGAGAACATCGACTTAACAAGGTACCTGGAGACAGCTCCCCACCCTGAGCCTGAAATCACCTTATGAAATTATGAGGCCTAAAGTAAATCCTTCTATCTGCAGCACCCAAGTAAATTAACCTAGTGCTTCAGGACCTGACTAAAAGTTGTGTCTTTTACTGCTGAGACCTGAATTTCAGTGCAAGGGAAGTTCTCACCAGGAGGCACTGCTGGTGGTCCAGAGAGGTCAGACAGGAGTTGGGCTGCTCACAACTGGTTGTCCCAGGCTGATAATCTGGTAAACAGCCTAAAGTATGCCCTGCTCTAGGGAAAGGCCAGGGGCTAACTAGCTGAGGTGAGGGTTGGGGGTCTTCAAAAGACTTGGGAAACAGCTGACTAACAGGCAACAAGACATCTGGGACTAAGGGATATACAGACACACGTATATGTGGCTGCAAGCAGCACAGGCATACCAATCCAGACTGTCCTGTTATGTCTTCTAACCCATCACAATGAATCATCAAAAGACTACTAGAGTCAGAGAAGCTGCAGTACTGATGTTCCTAAAAATCTTGGGCTGACAAGTGCCCTTTCCTCTGGCCCAGAGAGAGAAGAATGAAGGATGATGTTAACAGTCAAACCTCGGAATCATGGGAGTGTCAGGTCTTTGATAGGTTGCCAAACCAACATGGACTTCAGTGTCTCTTCTTTCACAGGCTTTTGGAATTTAATTGCCAAGCTGTTACATCTGTGGAAGTTTCAGTTTTGTGCACTTCCAGGGACTCCATGTTGGACAAAAGCTAGCTCTTACTAGTCTCTTTCCAATCCTGGAAAATCATCAAAGTTTTCCTATTTCCTAGTGCTCATTAGGAACTTACTTCAGCTTCTGAAACTCTTCTACAAGGCTGGATTTCTGACCAGGAGACATTCTAGCAAACACTGTTCCATTCATCAGGAGCTGTAAGGAATAAAGAGGAAGTGATCATTTAAGCACTTGAGATAAGAGTCACAATAATAAACTGCAATAGAAACCACCAAAAATTCACATTCCAAACAACCAATGCTAGACTCTAAAACAAGAAAGGCTGATGGTCAAAGAGAGAAGATAATCTTAAGTATTTTATTGAAAAAATAACAGTCACAATAAGGACAAGAGTCCTGGTGTTTCATCTGAGTTACACAGATGAACTGATGAACACAGATTACCAGGCAGTCACTTACTAGAAGAGAATTCACAAGACCATGCTTTCCTTAAAACAGACAAGACAGGCTGAATTGAGTGATGTGTAATACCTGTTCTCTCTTCTGTTCTCCAAAACATGAGAGAACTGGTGTGGTGCAAGGGCCACCTATATGGGCACAAATGTTCTAAGTCATGTCCTCACACCATGAGGCAGGTCTTTTTCTCTCATGTACAGAAAAGATCCAGGGATTTTCAGATCTTTCCCCATATATAATATCAAAGATTTATTGAACTCATGAGTATTTCAGGGTTAGAACTGTTGCCAAAAGATGTCCTAATACAGATCTTTTCAACTAATTATGTCAGGACAATCTGAATCTACTGAATGGCAAGCCTACTCCAGTTAAATAATCCAGAACTTACCTTTGGAAGCAAGTGCCTGAAATGCTGTCCTACAATTTGGTAAGATTTTCCACTCATGGCAAAATGATACTGGCCTGATCCCAGTGCCAGCCTGATTCTTCCTTCAGTGTGACTGTGATCCTCCTATCAAACAAGAGAGAATGAGTGCTGCTCCTAGGTCCTCAAAAGCTGCTGTGTGCATTCACACAAGCACTACTAGAGACAAAGAAGAGGACGTATCATAGGGAGGGCTCTTGAGAAGACTCTGGGAGACCAGGGTTCAAGGCCCATTGCTTTTGCCTGGATTTGTAAAGGGATTTAGGTACATAATACCATTAATTTCACTGTGACTGGGTGCTTCATATCTCTTAAAAACTAGCCCTGACCATTGCCACATTTGATAGAACTTACACAACAGGGCCAACCTGGCAGGCTGCACTGGAAGTGAGAGGGGCTAGAGAGAGGATATGGGCACCATAGTTAGGCATGTCTTTTTGCAATGAAATATAGTGAACATGCTGCTCAAGCTGAGCCCAGCAGCCCCTGTAGAGATTCCCTACCATCTGCCTGACTAATACTTCTCAGAGGAGTGTCAGCATCTTTAGACATACTCTTCAGGAAGAGAGTAACTGGTCTTTGTCTCAGTTTCTTTGTGGAGATGCTTGAGAAAATATAATTTTTTTAGCACAGGTAGACTATATTTCACTGTGTGTATGCAGTTTCTTGACAATGTGTGTTTTAATTCTGCAGGTGTGGAAAGTGTCAACTCTACCTGTTGAATACAGCTGGTTCATTCAGTGCAGTTCTATAGATTTTAAGTCCACATCTATACTACTGAATTAGCAGTGAAGGGAAACATGCTTTAAACTGGCATCACCTAAGCATGGGGGCTAAGGACAAATCTTCCTTGGGTTTGTGCAAAGCTGTCTTCAAATCTAGCTAGGCTGTTAGTAAAAATTTGTTCACAAGACAACATGCTAGGAAGGAAGCTCTGGGGAAGCACATTTTTATAAAGATCCCTTCTTTTTAAACATTCTTCTAGCACAGAACATTCTGGCATGCAGACAATAGTGAATGACTGATCTCTTACACCAGCCTAATCCCACTGCATTATTTAAAGCACTCCAACTTTGTTTTCCTGCTGCATAACACCTGCTTTGCATTTGCTCACCAGGCTTCTGTAATCTTTAGGTTTGTTTTCTTCCAGTAGTTTCCAGGTTATAGATGCTGAAAAAGATCCAGGTGTTTTGTTGGCTTCCACAAGAATCACTCTGTCTGTTGGAAGAATCATCCCAGCATTTTTGGCAACAGTGACAGCTGTCTGAATGTTGTCACCTAGAAAAAACAAGGAGACTGTTATGTAAAAATTTCCATAATGAGGGATTGTTTATGGAGGAAACATTAACCTTTTCCTCAATTCTGAGTTTTCAAATATATCCAGAAGAACTAGTAAGATTTCAGTGTCTGAGCCTAAGGAAGTTTTTGACATAGATTAAAACTTTGCTGATGAGGTCTGTCTCAATAATTAAATATATTTTCATCTGGAGGACTTGTCTTGCCATTCATGCTCCATCTCTGCTCATTTATGACAACAGGATTTCATTAGGCCCTATAAAGAGGGGATGTTGCATGGCATGTTTTTGTATATGTCATCTGGCAACCTTATCACAGAGAACAAATGGACTCACTAGAAAGCATCAGAGGAATAGGAAAGCTCTGATCTGTGGTGAACGTGGGACTGGTTAAGAATTAGGTATCCAACACAGCCTGGTGAAGTTGCCAGGGACATCAGCCTGTATGGTTCAGCTCATGACATTATTAGAACACAGATGCTTCTTGGACTATAATTGTCTGAAAGACACAAATCTTTGTGCCTTCCTACCAGCAGTGGTAACACTCAAACATCATTGAATTCCCTGTCTGGGCCAGTGGCCACATAAATATTCCACCATTTTTAGATACCTGTAACCATAACACTCCTGATATGGGCAGCACTGAGCTCTTCCAGGACAGGCTTTGTCTCCTTCTTTAATCGATTCTCCATTATCAGCAGACCCAGAAATGTCAGATCAGATTCTGCCTCCTCCCTAAGAGTAAAAAACAGACAGATAGATTTAATTCTTCTTTTTGCCTGTAGTCTGTCTGTGCATTGAATTTGCTGATAGCCAGTTCTAACTGCTAACCATCCCACCTAACTCAAAAGAATAAAAATAGCTCATTAGTTTTCAGCAGTCCCAGGCTGTCTGTCCTTTATGGTGCTATTTCAACACCATCAGAGCTTAATTCCCACTGGCAGCAAGTGCTGTTGGTTGTGTATGAAGGATGTTCACTTGATTTTTCATCTTTCTATTCTCTTCTTCCCTTGTTCTGAAGAGTGAGTTCAGTACATAGCCAGCTTCCAGCTCATCTTTGCTTAATTACCAAATCAAAGAATCAATTTCAACCTACCTGCTCCACATACCAACATGAAGCCTGACAGATAAGTTGGACTGCTTTCTGTTCATGCACCACCCTCAGCCAAAAGGCACCCTGGATTTCCTGCAGGGCTCTCAAATTGCAGTAGTCTGACTTTGAAAGTTCATGCACACTAGTCCTTCTAATCTGAGGACTGTACAACAAGAAACACACCTTAGTAAACATACCTGCTACTCTTGACAGTAGGAGCCAAGCAAACAGCATTGGGAACTCTAGTTCTGTTCTCTCCTACTCTTTCCTTTACACCTGTGCTATTGCCAGTTTTACAGTTGAGAACAGAATTTGGTAAACATTCCCATCTCTGAGTCATGAACTAGAGGTCTCTAGGGGACACAGGTTGACTGTGAAGAGTCTGGAAAAAAATAAATGCTTTCAAATACTTATTTTAGCCCTTGCAGTAAGGAGGAAGTGACAAACACTTGCAAGACAGTCAGAGTAGCTGAGTCAGGTGGTGCCTGAATAGTCACTGCTGTTACAGCAGATCTTGTTTGACCTCCAGTTTTCTTTTTTCTCCTGGCAGTATCTACATCACACACACTGTAACTACACACACAACTACAAAATCCATGCCACATGACACATTGGGTTGATAGGTCTGTTATAACATCCATCACAAGAATTAAACAAACCACTTGCACTTTGCCTCAGTGTCACTGGCCCTTTCTGCAAAGCAAAAAGCCCTGTGAAAGAGCAAGTGAGCCCGATTTGGATTAGGACCTGCAGCTAATAAACTCAAAGGACAGCAGATGCTATGAGTATCACAAACAAAAGGTAGAGGGATTTGGGTAAAAGCCTATGGATTCATGTGTAGGTGTTCTTGTGTGATGCTTGTGGAAAACTAATACCATAAGCACAGCAGAAGAGTTTGCTGGCTTCTCTAGAAACTAAAGAAAGCAAATCTAGAAAGCTAAAAGATTGGACCAAGACAGCAGCAGATGATAGTCTGCTGACTTTGACTGGGCTAGAGAGCCAGTGGTGTAATGGGGGTCATCTGCTGCATTTGCTTGATCAAGGAGTCAGGATAACAAAAAGGAAAAGAGAATTCTCTTCAGCTGAAAGCCCAGGTAAATCTGCAAGAAGAGTGGTAGAAATTCTGGGCTGAGGGAGGTGTGTACTAGACTTCAGAGTGTACTAGAGTCATGCTTCCTATATTGATCCACTGTTATGAAATGTGCAAAGATTCGGGGCATATGCTATAAGTATGGATTAATGAAGTGCCCTCCACCCATTCTCAGGCAGACCTATATCTAGATTTAAATCAGATCCTCTCTGGCCTAAATCTAACAAAACTGCTTTTGTAGGGCTGTTGTGGTATCAGTACTATATGAGGCATCACTAGCCCATGGCAGAATGTGGCTGATAAGCAGCAGTCAATGGCTTACCTTGTTACATCAGTAGATTGCTTCCCTGCCTGTAGAGATTTCCAGGCCAGTCCGATGACCCTAAAGCCCTGTGCTGTGTAGAGCAGAAGCTTGCTTTCAAAGTTCAATGGGACTGTGCAAAAGAGGAAAATAAAGTTCATCAGGGCATGTGACTGCTTTCTAATAAAAAGGAAGCTTTGGAGCAGGGATGGTTCCTGTCCCAGAGGGCAAGTACACCTACAGCCTACCAATAACCTGAGGAAATCAAGCAAAACTGCTGAACTGAATTCTTCTTGGTAAGGAAATCATTCCCTCTCCTCTGTCACTTTGCACTTAGGATCCTATACTATTCTTCAAAGACTTACCTTCTTCCAGTGTGTCTTAAAGCTGTGCTATTTTAGCTGCCCTCCCAAGGCTTGGAGAAAACTTTTTTTGGTGTATACTGGACCAGTAGACAACTTTTCTCAAATATCTATTCTGACAGAGGTGGTACCCCTTCTACAAGAGTTGGTACTTGTTTTTATCTCTTGGCCATCTTTCTTTGTTGAGAAGGTCTGTATGAGATCTCAGCCTCAGACTTAGAGCACAACAGACAGACTCTAACTTCTGAAGTTTCAAGTCTTAGACCCAGAAATCTCATTTGGACCTTCTACTTCATTGCACCATCAAAAGTCACTTATACATACATGCATCTATGAAGCACTTAAAATGTCAGTTACCTGTTTCTGTTCTACATAACATGGCTACCATTTCTGGAGCCCCTTTTGTGAAGACCTGTTGTTCTCCACCAATCTCCTGAGCAATGACAGACATTCTCTGCAAGGCTGAAGAAAATGGAAACTGATGTAAAATGGTAACTCCTTCCACTGGGACCTAGGAGAAAAGCAAACTGGTTAGATAGTGCAGCAAGGATTTCACACTCAGGCTGAAGGATTCTAAGTCTGTCTTTCGGGCCACGGTAAGAAGCTAACCACATATAACAGGCTGATTTGTCAGTGGGACAGAAAGACTGGTATATAAAGAGGCAGCAAAATTTGTACAGAAATATTTAACTTAGGCACATCACTGACAGTTTTAGCAGACTATTAGATGTCATTTACTGTAAGGAACTCATTAGTCCTGCTTCTTTAACAAGACTCTGCTGGGTCTTACACTGGTCTTGCAGAGGGAAAAGGGATGTCTGAAAGTGCTACCCTTGGTGTATGTCACCAGTAACAGTTTGACATCAGCTATCAGACTCCACTGCAATCCCAAGTGCTTTTAAATATCTTCACCACTCAGCTGATTTTGGACTGAATCTCAAGCCACCAGGACAGGCAAACTGCTGAGCTGGACAATCTGGCATCCAGAGTCCCCTGCTTCTGGTGTGACCTGCAAGCTCCGACCCAGCATCTCTTTTTAATCAGAGCAAGCAAGACAATCTCTCTGCAGGCAGTACAAGATAGACAAAGTGTGGAAGAGCTGTCTTAGACTAGGAAAACCAAGTGTTTCTCTACTGAAAGGTAACTCTTACACTGACTTGATCATGAATGTGAATCTTGAAATAGCTTACACTGCTGGCTTTAGGCCCAGGTCTAACAACTGTGGCATGTGTGGATCCTTGACCTTCAACATGGTGTCCACTGCAGTCATCTATCACCTGTATATTGAAAGACAAAAATGTTTCAAATCATAGCACCAGCAGAGCTCAAAGGGCTCCCAAGGAATCATTTACAGCTTTCCCTCAAAGCAAGGTATCATATTTATTCATATGGGGGGTTGTCTGATCTCACACTAAAAAGCTCCAGTAATGGAAAACCTACCGCCTCAATTGGCAATCAAATACAGAGCTTCACCAGCTTCACTAGAATAGCTGCTGTACTCTTACACAACAAATAGATTATGCCCTCTCACTGCCAATAAACTCCTTATTCATTACAACCCACTTAAATATGTGTTGTGGTTTAGCCTCAGATGGCAACCAAGTACCACACAGCTGCTCGCTCTCTCCTCCATCCTTGCCAGTAGGGTGGGGAGGAGAATCAGAAGAAAAAGGTAAAACTCATGGGTTGGGATAAAGACAGTTTACTATAGCAGCAAAGGAAGAGGAAAAGAACAACAGCAATACTAGTAAAAGAATAGACAAAGCAAGTGATACACAACGCAATTTGCTCACTGCACAAACCTTGATGCCCAGTTGGTCCCCAAGTAGTGATCCCTCCTCCCCAGCCACTCCCCCCTTACACACTGAGCATGATGCCATATCCCTTTGGCTAATCTGGGTCAGCTGTCCTGGCTGTGTTCCCTCCCAGCTTCTTGTGAATTAACTCTATTCCTGCCAAAACCCAGGACAACATGCAAAAATCTTTAGATATAGCATAGACCCAGTGGGAAAATAATAAATGTTTGTATTAATGTAAAAAGCACATCCTGTGCTCTTGAAGTACTCCACAGATCAGCTGGGTTTTTAATCATCACACAACATGACCATAAGGAACAAAAAGATTTTATGGTGTCAAAGGGCACACAGTTATTCATGTTTCACAGGAATTATTTAACAGTATTATTCCTGTTTAATTTATAACTTTGATGGGTGTCTGCCTAAGGCTGACACGGCAAGGTGATGGCCCTGGGGCAAAACACCCTCTAACTCATGTCATTGAAATGTATTCCTTGAAACTTGGCTGGTTTACATATTTTGCAGATACAATACAGGCATTTAGTATGAATGTTGTCACCCACGTAACTAGTTAATCCTGCTCTGAATCTCTTACACCTTGCATCAGCGATGGCTTGTGGCTATACCTTCCACCAGGTAATTATGGGCTGATTGGCTCTTGCCCATCTAAGATTTGTAGCCTTTTAGTTTTCATAAATGCTCATTTCCCCCCCAAGCCTCTTCCATAACTGATCAGAGAGTAAACAGCCACACTGATGGCTGTTTGTAGGTAATGGGACAGGGACTGAAAGCATTGCTTTCATAGCAACGTGCTTTCATAGCATTTAAACCTCAAGACAGTAGAAATATTTCCACATTGACAGCACTCTAACAAAATTAAAAATCTTGTATCTAGCTCAAAGGTCCCAGAAGCCTGTTACATGCTCTGTAAAAGCAGTCAATCTGCATATAAATCACATCTGGGACTTCCTGCTACCTGGCAGCAGCCACCGTCAGAGTTGATACCCGAGAGGGGTCTCCATGATATCCACCACTTACAGCCAATTGAAAGAAGCACTCTAAGTGAAAGTTCTAGGCAGAAAGAGTGAACATTTCTCCAAAAGCCTAAGCATGTGGTATCTCTCCTGGGTTTTAGCTGATTTATTTGTATGTAGGAAGTGGCTACTTGCATGGAAAGGCTTGGGACATTTCTCCTTTGAAAGAACACCAAAACTCCCCACCACAATTACTGTAACAACAAAGTACAGCTTTACCCAGTTTGTGGCCTCAAACATTTTCACATCCAGTGGGTCTCCTTGGATCTTGCCCTCCCAAACAATCAGTGAATGACAAGCCACCATTGCTCTGAACACTGGGCCCCAAGGCAGGCTGTGGTCCGCAGGGAAGCTGTGAACATCCTGGAAGCTAGCACAAAAGACAGCATAAAGATTATCATCAGAGAACCCCAAAAAACATATGACTAAGAGAAAAAAAAATCCAAAGTCAGGGGACTGTTAACGTTCTAACCTGTGGTCAAACCATAAGCCTGTTTCTGGGGACTTGACCTCCCCCGTGAGTTATTTCTCACACACCTGTTGAAGGCTGGGATACCCATTCTCAGAACAGGTGCATTCTGCATAGGTAAAGAGTCCATTGGGATTAACAGATTATTATTAAATATCATCCTTGCAGCTTGTGTAATGACCCTCAATCTGTGAAGCTGATACAAGTTTGAGCATTTCTGTGCATGCACATTTCTGGAAATGCAAATGGGCAAAAACATGGGCACTGGAGGAACTGAGCAGCAGTCTCATGGGCAGCAATGACGTCCTGTCACAAAGGGCTGGGGCACTGCTGCAGCTTTGAGATTTCACCTAGCATGTCTACTGCAGACTACTCTGCCTGGGTATGCTATGCCAAATGTTGATGAGATTGTCTGCATCTTTCCATGTGGAGCAGGATCCCTAGCATGAGGAGACAAACTCACTTTCCAGAGGCTACAGAAATTGTATTTGAAATCTAAACATAGGGAACTTCAACCTGTTGTTTGACATTAATTGTCTTTCAGATTTGCTCATACATCTAGGAAGAGAACTATCCAGTCACTATCCCACCAAACTTAAATGCCATTGGTGTGTCAAGGAGCCTTACCAGTTTCTTTCAGAGGGCAGCAAGCCCCAAAGATCCAGGCCATCTTCTGTTAAGGTGCCAGTCTAAGTTAAAATGTACATTTAAATTAACTTCCCACATGAGAGCTCCAAGAGGAATAAAAAAGCAAGACTTATTTTAAGAAATTATTGTCCAGAAAATGCCAGCACAATGCAGAGCAAAAGTGTTACCAGCCAATCCTACATTTCAAGAAAACCAACAATATGGACCAGTGTCCATTCAGACAACACAACTATGCAAGATTGCTCAGTGTGTTTCTAAAATACAACACAAACACTTGATCAGAGCCCATACTGTCCCACCCTTAGCCTGGCTCCCATTACTAGCAGAGGAGTAGCTAACACATTGCAGTTACTTTGTCAAAGCAGACGAGGTTCAGCTGTCCACACATGTTGATCCTCTGTGGGCTGATGCAGAAGATGCCCTTTTTCTTCAGCCTCCGCTGGGTATAAATGATGCCTGTTGTCAAGGCAGCAGGCAGAGCGGGAGGGACAGCAATGGTGATAACATCCAAAGCCTTCTTCACCACTTCCCCTGCCTCCTCCTGACATAAAACAAAAAGGGGTTATCAGCAAGAGGCTTGCAAGGAGTGCTGCTTGAATTGTCTGAGTGTAGCACTCTTCACCCCTCCTCTCCTCCACTGCAGGTGCTTCAGGCTGTGCTGTTTTCTGGTCCCTCACATAGTCACCTCCCTAAGAAATTAATTGCTTTGATTTAACCAAAGGCTTTAAGGCTACAACACTGCTAAAGAGCAGCCTCCAGGCCTTCCTTCATTCTCCATGCCAATAAACCTGCCAGGTAGAGCTCACAGTCTCCTCCAAAGCTCATGAGTTCAAATATGCCAGCTAGGTTCTTGCACCCTCAGTCAAGCCATTATGCATGATACAGCACACAAGGATCTGCCAGTTACATGGGAATTCATCACTCTGGACTCCACGTTAGCCTGACAGGTGAGACACATGGGATGGTGCTGAAAAGGAGGGCACAATGCATGAGCTAAAGATTTTTTCTGACCTTACGTTCTAGGAGTTGTGAAAGGAAATTGCTTTTACCTGCAGGAAGAGACATAGAAGTAAAAGTTACATTTCTGAAAGCAATCTCTAATTTGGGAGATTAGAGGTTGGTGTAAAAATGGCTGCCAGTATGCTGAATGTCAGCACTGTTATTCTTGGCAGTTAACATCATTGCTAAAAGATTGAATGCATTTTAAATTGGGGTCCCAGAACTGAGACACTGCAAACTAAAGAAGATCTGCTGTTCAGAAGGATCTGCAAACCATCACAGAGCTCTATTGTTACTGCTTCAGAGCTTGGGACTTTGACCATAAATCATGTTGCATTTGATGTGCTGAATTCCCATCATGTTCTCGTTCTGCCTTCATTGATGCTGTTTCAGATCACAGAAGGCTCCAATCTGATGATATTTTGTATCTATTTTACATTAGAATGAAGCACTTGCCACCTTTAGATACACAAACTCACAGAAGAGAAGCATTTAGTACATCGTGTGACTGAATTTCACACCAGCCTAACAAGAGTTTCAGCTGCTGTGATAACATCAGCAAGTGTTTTACATATTAGAAGCAGAAAGTTTTTTTAAAAAAAAGAAAAACCACAAAGCTGACACCAGGATATGTTCTTAAACACACTTTCTTTGATATCCCAAGGGGAATTCATCTTCTGAGCCAACTGATTGTAGATTATTCCAAAGGAGGAAAATTATTCAAAAACTGAATTGTGGAATCAACCTTGCAGCTCAGGACTTAGACTTTACCTTGGCAGATAATTATAAGAGCATACAAGGATTTCTTGAAAGTTTCTGAAGAAGTTCTGAAGGAACTAGGGTTTAAAAACTGCAGAACTTTGATTTACAATGTAGAACTATTTCTTACATTGAACTTGATGCATGAGAATGAGTGAATTGCATATAAAAGTGTTTCCGGCAAACACTCCAGACCTTTAAAGACAAAAATGGCAGGGCCCTAGGTGCACAAATAGCCCTTAATTATCTTCATTAGCCTCACCTCCACCCACCCTCTCTGCTCATGGGTTAAGGAGCTCTATTTAATCTCAGGCCTGAGCCTTCGGTCCCTGTCTGAGCCATGTTCTAGGTGTACCTTGCTCTAGCACTGTCTCCTGGATGTACACCTTTAGACATGTGTTGCAGCCTTGTCTTGTCCTCCTCTTGCCCTCATCTCCTTCTGCTTCTGACTGGTGTGTCTTGCTTATGTAACATTTTGTCTTACCTGGGACTAGTGATGGTCTGTGACCAGCACCCAGCTATCCCCACCATGTTCCAATAGTGTGTGACTGCACCCCAGTCGGTGAGGGCACTACCTGTGCTCTGGTCACCCTCAGCTCCTGGCTTGCCTTCCCCTGGGGAATAGCTGGCCCTTACTGCTGCCAGTAAGTCTTAGTTCTACATCAAGAAGCTTGGTTAAAATGACAATGCAGAACTAATTGACCATTGATGTATATAGCACATTACAGAACAGCTAACACAGACTCCACAGAGGGAATTAATACCCCATAAACTTCCCTGAGAACTCTGGAAAATATCAGCAGAGATGTGGGTGGCCCAAATGACATGGAATAGTTGGCTTTGCAAAAGTAATTTTCCAAAAGCTCTCATGGATATGAAGCTGAGTGATACCTAAATGAAGGTTATCTCCCTCCCACCCCCAACAGCAAATGACTATACAAAGATATTTAAAAAAAAAGGGCAGAAGGAGTTCTTTGACACATCAGTAATTTTGTGGATCTGTGTTTACTGTTCAGGGGTCTGTAACATGGAAGAAAGGTGGCTGGAGGGGAGGTTTATGATCTCTAAATCATGAACAGTACAGAAAACATCAAATGGAAAATAGCTATTTGCTACTTTGAAACAAAAACCTACAGTGCCTTCAATGATTTAGACAGCAGCTTTAAAAACATTTTTCATACAGTGCATAATGAAACTGGGAATCATTGCCATGGGTGCTGTCAAATCCAAGGCATAACTGAATTCAGAAATATATTAAACCACACTCTAGAAGATTTTCAGTGGCTATTACAGCTAGATGATCTAGACAGAAAAGACTGCTTACTGAACTGTTAAACCTCTGAGAAGTTAGAAGACTATACCAGGAAAGAATTCTTCTATATTTGTCCTGCTTCCTAACCAGTTTCCCTAAGCATTTGATACCAGTTACTCTCAAAGACAGTGGGCAGCAATAGATGGGTCTTTGATGTAAACTGAAATTTTTGTAAAGCTGCCTTTTTACAAGGACACATCAGTCTGTGCTCCATTTAACCCATGACTCACTTGTGATTCTTCTAGGGATGTACAAGAAGCACCACAAAAACTTGGTAAAAGCTACTTAGAGAGGGCTAAGCTCCTGGGATCTCTGATTTTCAGAGCTCTAGAAAGCATTATGCTAAATCCGAGCATTGATAATTACATGTGTCAGCAAGGATAGGGCAGGCAACACACAGAGGCAGCTGACAAACAGAAAGCTGCAGATAAAACGTGCAGGGCTTGCATAGGATTTGCTAAGACCTCAGAAGAAATTATTGGGAAACAGTGAGGTTTTGCACTTTGGAATTTTTGTACTGTCACAAATTCAATTACATAATAAAATGGCCTCATACACTGAGGCAGAAAGGAGTGACAAAGACCACATTTTTATTTATAAATGTATATGAAGCCACTAAGGTTTCCAGTTTCTTGAAACTGGGTGTGACCATTTCTCCTGCCTTCAGTAACTCACCCCATTGAGTGCAAATACACACACTGTGTAGATCATTCCAATGCCTGCAAATGCTACGAGGCACATCAGGAACCGGAGGGCATCTCTGTACAGCTTGAAGCTCATGGGTTTAGGGTAGAGAATGGACCTCACCAGATCCCCTTTAGCTGTATTGAAGCCTGGAAAGAGAAACTAAAATCATTCCAAGGGGAAAACATTTCAAAAAGTTCTTTACAAAAAAAAAGGAGGGCTCTAAAAATACTTGTAATTTCTGTAAATTAAGAAAGATGGCCCAGAACTTTCATTTCAGTGTGTGTGACCTGCTCTGCAGAATATAGAAAGAAGTTGGTTTTCTCTTAAGGAGGAGGATTTTTCCCAATGTTTTGTAAGCAAAGCAAAATTCTTCTTTTTAATCCTATGCTAGTGGGTTTTTTGTAAAATTTATGCCAAGCAAACAGGAACAGTGCAAAACAGCTCAGCCCAGCCCAGGATATCAATTCTCCATCTGACTGTTGTGAATTTGGATTAACACCTTTAACTTAAAGTGACTGGACACATTATAGTGAGACTGTAAGAAAAAGCATGAAAGGAAAAGCAAACTCATTGACCAACCAGTCCGCAGCACCACAGCTTTCACAACTCCTCTGTCATCTGCCTTGGTCTGTATGACCTCTGTTCCACAGAAGAGGATGTGCTTTTTGTAATCCTCTGCACAGTGCATTCTCCAGGGCTTGGAGTTATCAGCTTGGGGTAATTGTGTCTTTGTAACTGGAATACTTTCCCCTAGGAAAGATTAGCTCAGATGAGGACACCTTAAAATCAACCTGCTAACTTTCAAATAAGCACAGTATCTAGGCATCTAGATGGCAAGCTATTTACTAGGGAAACCAGTTTAGAAAAATGTTACATTTATATTGGGAAATCTTCAGAGTGAGTAAGTTTGAAGCCTAGCAAGCAAACAGACACTGCAGAGAAGAGGTCTCCTTTGCATCAGTACAACAGCTTCATGTAAGTCTGAGAACAGAAAGCTGTCCAAGGACTCCAAACCCTGGCTGCAGACACACAGACTTGAAAAGAGACCTGAACTGGTGATGCATGACTCCAGTTGATGGCCACAAGTAGTTTACCAAGTTTGAATCTCATGTACAGGTCACTACACTATTCCCTCAGGCAGATTAAACATGATGTTCCCTATTTGCCTTTCCTGGTATAAGGGAGAGCATTGAGCTCCAGGCTTGACAGCCTGTATATGTCACAGCAGATACCAAGGTAAAGCAGAAGAAATATTTCCTGACAGCTGACGCTTTCTAAACGAAAGGGATTTCTGGAATGTCTCATTTACATGATATTTCAGAACTGTGGGTTTCAGTTCAATTCAGACCAAGACCAAATTTAAAGACAAGAAACAGAACTATGAATATCTCCTGCACCCAAAATCCTGCTTTGCAGTGCACCCTCCCACGTGGTGTGTCCTCCACTGCTACAACATGAAGGTGGGACTAAATGTCTGGAAGGCTGATACTCCAGCAAGTTGGAGATGGCATAGTGACCAGTGACAAGACATTCAGAGTGACTAAAAGAAACCCTTACAGCCTGAGTCTGGACTGTGGGCCCTGTGTGGAAACAGTTTTGCTCAGTATCTACTGTTTCTTTTTCTGTCCTGCTCCCTCCTCTTCAGTGTCTGCTCTTTCCTTTCTAATCAGAGGATCCCTTTCTAAATTCTGCATGCCAGTCAGGAAGAATGAACTGCATTTCCTAAAGTTCATCTTGTCTATCTAGATAAGCTGGGGCTAACTACAGTTCTGTCTTTATTATAGCAAACACCTGAAAGAATCCCCTTCTAAGCTAGCTATGGACCATCTCATAGTAAGGGTGATACATGCTAACACTGTATGTTCTGTGTCACGGGCTGAAGCCACTGGGCTATGATGATGTTTAGATGGTAAACCTGGGAGAGAAGAGCTGTACCTGTCAGCATGCTTTCATTTACAACACACTGCCCACTGATCAGGATGGCATCACAAGGCAAAAGGGTTTTGCCCTCTTTCAAAACCAGCATATCTCCAGGAACAAGGTGGTGTGATTCCAGTTCTTGGAAACCTGTAGGTGACATGTAATGCAAACTTTGTGCTTCATATATTTCCCCATGGTAGGGGAAAAAAACCAAGGAAATACCTGGTGAATAGATTGTTAGTTCTTTATAATGGCTGATAAAAAAAGGACCACAAGCAGGACATAAGAAAACAGCCTCAAATATTTAGTAAAGCCTAGGCATCACTTCAAACTGCAGAATGCCTTATTTCTCCAGGAGCCCAACCAATGCTAATTGTTCCAATGCACTGACCTAACTGAAGAAGCTTGGATCTATGTTTCCTAGTTTGACTCCATCTTTTTGAATTGTGCTCTAAATACCATGGCAATAAACATACTTGAATGAAGCAATAAGGGGGACTCAAAGCCACTTAACACAGTTGGCTCTGCCAGCACAGCTTTAAGAAAAATGGCATTGATTTCCTGATGATTTTTTTGCTAAGGCTGTGCTCACACAGTTATGAATATGCTTGATGTGCCATAACATCTACATCAAATTCACCTAATCTGCAGAAGCCAGTTAATCAAGCTGAGAGACAGAAGAGGAAACTGGTCTAGAAGGAATTTGATACTATACATTCTTAGTTTTGATATAAATTGCTACAGAAATGAAACACATTGAAGAAAGAAGTGTAGAGGAATCACCTTCCTTATTCCTGTAGACCGTGACCATGATGTTGTTATGAGACTCAACCAGTCTGTGCAGTTTAAGCGATTGCTATAAATCAGAGGAGAAGACACAAAAGTGATACATCTTACGTGGTGCAATCCATCTCCTAACAATTATTTCCTTTTGTTATCTGTGGTTATGAGAGCCCTCATAAACTGGAGTCTGGCCCTGCCAGGAACTACTCAATCATACAGAGAAAGAAATTCCCCACCCTAATTATTAAGAAGGTGCAACAAAAGGTTACAAAGCAAAGGACTGGAATGGGGAAAGGAGGATGTGGGTAAAGAATCACACAAGATTGCAATGATTTAGGAGGCCAGGCCATTGCACTTGCTACTACACAATGTCACAAGACTAAACCTCTGAATAACTCTCCCAGCACTACACATGCACATGTTGCAACATCCTGGCCTTTCCCAGAAATTAGAAACAAATCCACCTTGCAGAAAAAGGTGAGGTGTCTCACCTGTCTAAGATCATACACAGTCAAAAAAATCGAGAGGAGAGACATGATTATGATGGCAACAGCATACTCCATGTAATCTTCAGCAAACCACAGACACACGCTGAACAGCTGGAACATGTAAAATGGATTTAAGACCTGTTTGGAGAGAGAGAGAGCAATACTCAAGAGCTTGCCACATTTCAATGGCTCCAGTATACTTATTCAGTCCACCCTGTTAGAAGTGGGGTGGAATAAAAGCTACTGACACAAGTGTGTCTCCCAACCCCCTTTCTAATGTTGTTAGCAGTGGCTTCGGTCTAATCAGACAGGACCATCTCCGTCTGACAGAAGGGCCAAATAATCTGGACCAAAAGGATGTTTTGTGGGATGTGAATGGCTCAGACCAAGCCTTGATTTGCTTGCTTCTTTACAAGAAACATAACAAAGGTAAGAGAAGAGCAGGTTGTGCTGTGAGGCAAGAGCTCACATTCCATAGGCACATCTCCACTAACACTCTGTTTAGCCCACATATAGCCAGTTCCTGTCATAAAAAGATACTGGTGCTTTATGAGGCACTGTGTCCAGTGGCATGAGCTCACTGGTCTCTCTACAGCTGTAGGCATTGATCAGCTACTGCTTTTACTTCATCTCTGCTGATCAAGAGACTTTGCTCTTAGAGAAGCTGCTCAGAGAAGGCTTGATTTCCAGTGCAGCTTCTAAACATTCACTGACCCAGACCACCAAAAAGAGCTCCCAGAACACAGACCCATACAGCTACACAGGCATGGGGTTGGAGGATACAGAACAACAGAGAAAAATGAGTTTATGGAAACAGCTTTACACAGGATTTGAAAAAGGATGAGTGAGTCCTGGGAAGCTAATTCAGCCACAGAATCCATTACATTCCATATGCACACTCTGTCTCCCCACGTAGCTTAGAATAAAAGCAAGGAAATGCTTAACCTCTTTGATGAGTAGTTTCCAAATAGGGATCACTGGAACATCAATAGTGTTTGGCCCACATATAACTCTCCTGTATGGGATAAAAATACATCACTCAGATAAATTAGTGACAGTGTAGCTCATTCAGAAAGCTGCAGCTTTCAATAGTCCTGAGAGTGAGAGCTTGTAGTAATCCCAGTTTAAAGGCTGTGAGCATCTTTCTCCAAGAAAAAAGTAAAAAATTAAATGTCCCTATGTGCTTATGTCAGAAAAGATGATTTTACCACTGAAATCTACTTAGACAGGAGGTGCAACACAGCCTCCCATGAAAAGGTTTCCATCAAGTAAAAATTTCTTTGAAGCACCATAAACAAAGGAATTCTGCACTTAAAATTAAATGATCTAAGCCCAAATAATTTTGCATGAGGTTAAGAGTGATTGGAAAGTAAGATTCCATATGAGTTAAGGTCAGGAGCTGAATTTTCAGTATTCAATCAACTGAAGATTACTTCTTTATTTAGCAGTTTCAGGAACACCTATTCTGTAAATTGCCCAATGATACAGTAGCTTGTGAGAATAAAGAAATAATTGACTTAAAACTTCAATTCAAGTATATGGAGTCCCACTGAAGAAGCACACACACAACTTATCTGCACCATCTCATGGAGAATTTCTCTTGCTCCAGATAAAAACTGCTTCGAGTTAGTTACAGGACATAGTTATTTCCTGACTGAGAACAATAAGTGATGAATACTGAGACATTTCAAAAACTTTGACAAGTAATACACAACATTCTCTGGCCCTTTCCATCCAATTTTTCATACATGGTCATTTAATCTGAAGTTATGTGCATGTTAATGGATACACAAGAAACTCAAGAAAAGTGCACCAACAGCAGTGAATTTACATGTCTAAAATTTATATGTTGAATACTTGTGTTTTAAAATGTGTACCTGAAATTCTGCTCACAGCAGGTGAGACCAGAACCAAACCGAGCATGTATAGCTGAGCAAGTGTGATGGTCTTCTAGGGCTCTAAAATATAAAGGAAGTATTTTCCTTAGGACATTATTCACAAAGAAGATTGACTTCCTCAGAGACCAAGGCATTGAACTCACCCGACTTTCTGGAACTGTTTTGCATAGATATTCCAGACATAGTGGATTTTTTGTACTTGGATACTTTTCACCTACAAAACAAAACAGAGCTAACAATATAAGCTACTAAGCAACCAAAAATACTTCCAGGCCCACTCAGAGATCTCAGCTAGACATCTTCACTGGGATCAAGCACAGATCAAGCAAATTATATGGGAGCCCAGGGAGGGAGAGAAGACAGGATTGCATGTCCTAACTCCCTAGTTATGTTATAGAGTGGAATTCCCACCTCAGTGCAGGTTCCAGTAAGCTTTACAGACTTCTTTACAGGTCAAGTAAATACAAAGCATCGTTATTCCTTTCCCATTTTCTAAAGCAAGGAACAGAGTCCTCACTCTCACAGAATGAGGGAAGCAAAGTACTGCACTGAGGCAGTGGTCAGTACACAGGCAGTTGTCAAAGCTCATCTTCAGTTAACTACTCCCTTATCTTCTGTCTGGCAGGCATGGTGCTGTGTCCTTCAGCTGAACAGATATGTCAACCGACAAGAAAGGCCATCCCATGATACTTCCTGACTCACTGCTAATGCTAAGCTCTTACAGAGCAGTTACCCATTAGGAACACACACGGCTATTTGTAACTCGCAGAAGGAGTCTGTCCTGTCCTGCACAACATACCAAAGCCTATTAGAGATAATGGCTCTTCCTATCAGCTGGAAGAAGGCAAGGCTACACACTTATGCATTTAAGTAATAAAGAAATCAGCACTAGGGAACTCTCCCTACCCAGTGCAGAAAGCAATATCATAGCCCAATGGAATCTCTACTCCACTTATACACTGGCTCCAAACCGAACTATAACTACAGTCATTAACCTAACAAGAGGTTTGTAGTCAGGATTTCAAACAATAGGAGCTGCAATATTTGCAATGCTAAAAACTGGAGTGGGAAATGAGGGCCTCAGCTCACTGCCGGAACAGGTCCTTGGACAGCTCTCAGGCACCGCACATTACTCTGTGGACTTAGGTAGCTTAAACGTCAAAAAGGGTTTATAATTGACATGCAAGTAGAGGCTTTTGAATTGCTAGTGAAGGATTAAACTGTTTGCTCTTTGCTGCTTTGAAATCTGTTCTTTTCCATCTAGATGTTTTGAGTGATATGAAAGTGTTGTTCAAAGGGCCTATTATTTGATGGTTTTATTGGGCTTTTTTATGTTACTTATTCAATCCTCTGAAGAATGTTACAAACCAGTCTTCACTTTCATACTGTGCCAGTTGATTAAACTACCTGGCACTAAACTTTCTTATGTACATTAATATATGCCCACACAAAACAGCAGTTAAAGCAATGGCTTTCTCAGCTGAAGTTAGGCTTATAATGAAAATATCTACTAAAAAATTGTTGTAGATATAAAAATAGATGCTAATGAGTTAGAAATCTATTTCCTGGAAGGGAATACCACTCTTTTATGGGTTCCCCAGTGCAGTGATCTAGTGTCTATAATCAAGAGACAGATATTAGCAGACGTGCCATTGCATTCCCATTGCTCACACCAATTTAATGTGTAATGCTAAGGAAGACATATAACTGAACAGTCTGGTACTTCTTCTAAAATGCAGGTAATTACATCAACTCATGAGAAACCTTGTGATCTGCTTGGATCAATTAATTGTTTATGTTCACCCCACCCAGTGCTTCACTGGCATCTCAAAGCTACGGAACTGGCAGAGACAAAGATACATTTTTTCAGGAACAGTCAGCAGTGCAGGACCCGACTCCAGCAATTGTAATTTAAAGGACAGATTGGAGGTGAGAAAGCAAAATGTATTTCAGACCCTCCTTGGTGAAATGTTTCTGGAAATACTGATGCAGCTCTGCCTGAGCACTTTTTTGTTCTATTCCCCTGCAGCTGCATTCATCCCTGTTTTCATGTTCCTGTGGGAGCTGTGATGTTCAGTTCATCAGAGTTTCCCTTCAGACACATAGCCACCCCTAGATTCTGTGATTCCTATGCCATCAACGAGGTTTTTATTTGGAACTCTGAATCTTCTCTACCTTTTCTTGTTCTAACTATGATGTAGGTCTTCTACCACTCAGGAGTAGTGAGGATGCTTTTTTTATAACCCATCTCAGAGTAAAAGAGGATTTTTACGGAGGTCAGTACAGTTCTCCAAAATCTCTGCCTTGTTTTCCCAGTTTCCCGTGTTCATCAAGCCGCAGCTTTCTTGGCTGGGTATGTTTCACAGCTCACTTGCACTCTGTGAATCGTGGCTGAGGTTTGCTGTCATCTCCCAGGTGCTGCAGGGAATACTTTACTTACTTGCAAACTTGGCTTCATTATGGCTTTGCTGAAGATTGAGTCTTCCTCAGCAGGGGCTGGATAATCCGATCTGCTTTTGATAAGTGCAGACACAGAGATCCACGTCACCGTCTTACGAGAATAAATCTGAAATTCATCCTAAGTGAATATAAAAGAGAAGTGTCACAATTTCTCTCAAAATCAGACCAAACTCACTATCACCTTGGAGGGAGTGATTACAGTAGGCTTTCCTAGAGCCCTGCTCCAGCTTTTTTAAAAGGCTAACCAACAGGGGCCTCCCAGCTCCTGTGACTGACAGATAAATCAGCTGAGTGGGAGTAGAGCCAGGGTGCTCTCAAAATGTGAGTACTGCAAATAATTCACAGACTGCACGCCTGGTGTTTGGCTGATAAGGACAGACAAACAGTACAGGACAATCTGAGATGCAGTGATTATACTGTAAAGGGATGATCAAAGGAACATAGTGCTGTATTGCAAAATGGATGTTTAGTGCCAGTCCCTTTTCACAGTCACTCCTGTGTCAACATTTCATTGGAACAAGCGCATTAGCGCTGTGTCTCTCTTAACAGTACATTAGAAAAGGTTTTGCCACAAACTGAGTTCACTATCTTGCTTTTTTTTTTTTTTTTACAAAATAAGTTCACCTCTGGAACTGACTGATCACCAGTGTCAGTAGTACAGTCTTAGAGATTAGAACAACTACTGTAATGAGTACCCTCATGGTACGTTTCAGTCCCAAACACTGAACCACGTGCATTAAAGCCAACTATTAGCCTGACTTATATCATATTCGGTGTCTCAGCAGTTTGGCTGATTACCTCAGCCAGACAGGTTCTGAAAGCAGCTATTAAACCTCATTTGGAAATGACAACAGAAGAAAAAGGTTCTGTACCAAGTAGGAATCCTTTTCAATAATTTAAGGGTTTAAAAAAGAACTTTAACAATGTTTATGTATCTGCTTGCTTTTCTTCTTAAACTTGCATTTTGAGTAGAATAAGATTTATTTTCTGATATTTCTCTTTACATTTCAGAATTAATAGACATTGGGATGCAGATTGAGATGGGAAGCAGTAAATAACACAGGTGCTTATTGTTTGAACTAAAGTGAGTCAAAATTCAATACCAGAAGTGAGTTAATAGGTTCTTGTATTGCAGTTGCAGAGATGATATATGAAGAATGAATTATGAATGAAGGTTTTATGTGAAGCAAAAGAGACTTCCAAGGATCATGCTGATGGGATTACTTGAATCCTCATTAGCAGTAGCCATCACATTTGAGAACTGACATAATCAGAATGTAGGGAAAAAACCCAAAAATGCCATGTTAATACAAAGAACCATGAAGGAAATCTGAAATTGTCAAATGCCCAGAGCATACTTTAAGAGAGCTTCCTGATAACAAGAATGTACAATATGATTCTTGTTTAATTACATAAAGGATCGTTTAAAAACTCAATTATTTGAAAAGTTCTTGGCATGGCAAATCCATTGAAAATGACAGACAAGAATAAGTAATTAAAAATGCAAACTGAACTGAAGATTAAAAAGGAAGAAAAAACTTAATATGCTTCTATTTAAAAAAAAATACCCTGAGCCTATTAGGATGCAGATTGTTTCAATACTAATTATTCAACAGGCAATTGAATATTCAAATTATTCCAAATCTGCGATTTTCAAACCCAAGATTTTAATTGCATGCTGCTCTGCTCTTTTAAGAAGGCAGCTCAAATACAGTGGTAGCAAGAGACCCATTTTGCAATTGTATGTTTTGCAAATGCCATTGTTCAGGAATCTTTGAAGCAGAACAAAACGAACTTCTGTAAGTAAACCACTCCTGCAGATCTTGGAGTTTTCGGGCTCAGCTGGGATACAAAGTAAAGTCTCAGTTTCCTTCTTTTAGTGTTGCAGTAGCTTGAATGAAATGAAGCCATGGTTTGCTTGTGCTGCAGTGCTTCAGTACAGTCCTCAACAGATAGAAATCTGTGTAAGGAAACTACTAGCAAAACATAACAGCCCTGAAAGCATTAACTGCAGGATTGCAGGCTTATCCGGCCTGGGGAAGGGCTGATGGAAAACGGAAATGTGTAGCCAAGAAAACAAGCAGTCTCAGCTTGCCCTCTTCCTTACACTGATCCCTTATCATGGGATCATGAGGGATGAGTTGGACACTGCTGGGGACAGAGGTGGATGAATCTTTGGTTTGGCCCACTGGCTAAATTTTGGTAAAGGGGCAGCTTCACCAAGACAGCCAAGTGATGGAAAAAGTATCTGCTGGACACTGCCAATCAAGCAGATGCTTTAGAATTTGGAATCTGCAATGTAGAAAGCACATGAATAGTGGAAGGGAGGAATAAGGACTGAAAGCAAATAACACAGTCCTGAAACCACAGATATTACAGGTTTTTTTCACCCCAATTTCTTTTAGCCTGTTGTTTGATCAGGTGTTACCCTCCATTCCAATCATCATTTTACAAATAATTTGTGGAAAACTTGAGAGTTCATTAGACCAGTGATGATAAACATAAGATACTATCACAGGAAATCAGCAATGTTAGAGAGTTCAGCTAACTGGATTCCTTCCAATTAACTCATCTTCCAATTAACTACATACTAGGGACTAATTTAAAGATTAAAGTAGGCACCTACTGTGGTTCTAAGCAAAACAATGTCTGCTTCTTCTAAGCTGCAGGGGATGCAGTTTGCCCACACATCCCACTCTGGCTTCCAGTAAAACAGCAGCAGCAGAGCCCCACAGGACAGGATGTATCCAGCGATGCACAAGGCCTTTCGGCACCTTTGGCTTTTGTAGCCAAAAATCTCCTGTGCAGCAAAGGCAAAGAAACAATCATTACTATTTCTCTTAAAGAAACACCTGGAATACTACACTTTCCCATCACCCACTGCTCTCCCATAGATATTGTTTGGTATAGTACTATGAAAAAACAAGTCATAGAACTTGTATTTGACTTCCAAATGTGTCCTAAACATAACTACAAAAAACTTTTGCATGTTCCACAGAAGTTTTCATCCACCTTCACAAAATCTGGATTGCTGGAATCTGACCAAACTTTTAAAATAGTTTTATGTAGTTGTGAAACTCAGCATGAGGCACTATTATGTGTGTCCATCAGTTGGAATGGTATCAAAATAGGCCTTTTAGACTCAAGTCAGGAACACAGACTTGCCTGCTCAGCTTTTTTAAGGTCCCTCGGTGACATAGCTGAAGAACTTTAGTATGTCTGCTCTAGGAGATGGAGAGTGGTGCAGACCCACTGCAGCAGCTGAGACAGTGCCTGCTTCAGAATGAGAAGCACTACTGCTGTCCTGCCATAGTAGTGAGTCTACATTAATTCACCTACACTTTGGAGACTCAGCAGGTGTCTCTGCGAGGTGTCAAACAGCCCTGTGTAGCTGCACAAGCTGGACCTGCTTTGCACAACTCAGCATAGACACAGATGTTAGGGCTGCTTCCACCTTCCCTGACAGCTCCAGTATGAGGGTTTTGGACTTTGCCAATGTATCATTGCCCTAACATCCCAAAATAGTAATAAGTACTGCTAGTGAGAACAGCTAATGAACACCTGCAGAATGCTTTACATGTTCAGAGAGCCAAAGGAAGCTACTCACTGTAGCTGTATATGAGTAGGTATTATTATTCCATTTTTAAAGCTGGGGAAATTGTTGCAGTGACATATGGTGACTTGTCCAAAACCTCAAAGAGATGACTGTCAGCAATACAGTTTAAGAGCAGCCACATCTTGGTACCATGGCTAAATTCCAGCATGGACTTGGGAAAGGTGAAATGAAATATATACGGTGAGTTTATAGAGGAGACCCAGCCCTGATCTAAGATGGGAGATAGAATGGCTGCAATTATATCAGGTAACCAGGAGAATTTGCTAACATAAGGGTTAAGATACCTCAACCTCTTTCTTCCTAGTACATCTGCAGCAATTGTGCAATCTGCTGCTGAAGATCAGATATCTGCAGCCACAGATACTGTAAGATCCATTCATAAGGTGAGAAGAAAAGGCAATGTAATTGGAAGGATGAGTAATGCATAATTCCTGGTTCTGCAGTGGTGTCTTTGCTTGTTATGCAAAAAGCAGGCCCTACCCAGAGTGGTTCCACACACTGCCTTGGCCTAACTGCTCTATGTTGTTCTCCAAAAAAACAGATTCTATCTTCCTAGGTGATCTCCATGGGCTTTCTGAAGGGAAAAAAATGTCAACTGTGGGGAAAAAGTATAGTAAACTACACATGGAAGTGGCCTGCATTGCACAGGACCTGGTGATACCACCTCGAGATGCACACATTCAGCATTTTCAAAGGCTTCTATAACCTCTGACAACCCAAGAGAAAAAGGCAACTCTTTAGCAGAGAGAAGGGAAGCCCAGTGAGGCCAGCAGAAAGGCAAGGTTGCTAGAAGGCTGTTGTGGCAGTCATGTGCTATCAATGTTCACATGCTCCTACAAACAGGTAAAGGGCTCCATTCACTTCTGTCTAGTTGTATCATTAAAAAAAATAATAATTACGAAATTAGTGTCAGCACCAGCATGCAGAACATGAACACACAGAATGAGGTGAACTTATTGTTCACAGCAGTGGCTTACTAGAAAGACCCAGATGCTTGGATCCAGACTTTGCAGCTGGTCAGCAAGGCCATGGAACTCCCAAGGAGGCAGAGACAGCTAAGGGAAGAACTGTTAAAAGAACATGCCTTTGGACTTCCTCCAGCCAATGGGTAGACCTGGAATAATTGGAATAATATTTTCAAATTGGGATGAGCATGAGTATCAGGGTGGGGAAGAATGAGATTGCTGCCATGTGCATCTTGCTTCTATCAGTGAATCATTCCTTTAATTTCCAGCTTTTGTGCCTTACATCCAAAGTCTGAGAAGTCAATAAAGCTGTTGTGGTTAATGCAATTAAAAAAGAAGGTGGGCACTCAGCATGCAAGTGGAGGTCATTTGGGATTGTCTTCTGTTGGCAGTGTTCTTTGCTGAAATTCTGAATGATTCCCCAAGCCTTTTACGACAATATAACATAGAGCTAGGGCAGGGTCTGTCTTTCTCTGCCTAGAAAACCATTCATCTATATATCTCAACATGTACCTGAGCCCCCCTATGCCTGCATATTTCCAGGGCTTTGCTTTCAAGAATAGTTTCCCTGAAAAAAAAATTGTAACCCCTTAGATCTCAAGACATTTCCCAAAACTAAGCATGTCTCAGTATTCCTCATCTTGCAAGCCAGGAGAAAGGAATACAAGGAAACAGTTCAGGTGGGGAAAAATGCTCTTAACATATCCACAACACAGCCTGCTGGATCTTGCTGCTACTCACAAGGGACTTTCCTGAGATGGATGGATGGATGGATGGATGGATGGATGGACAGACAGATACCCTCAACATGTTCTAACCCAGTGCACATTCTGCCCCATGAACACAGAGTGTTGGTTCAGGTTCTTTGGTTTGTGTCTTGATGAATCACAGAATTGTAGGGGTCGGAAGGGACCTCAAGAGATCATCAAGTCCAACCCCCCTGCCAAAGCAGGCTCCCTAGGACAGGTCACACTGGTCAGCATCCAGATGGGTCTTGAATATCTCCAGAGAATATGAACATGACATGAATATAGGTGTTCAGAAGCTCTAAAAGAAGTAAGCTAGGAAAGAAAAAACATCAGATGCTAACTGCTGGTTTGTATCTGGATGTCCATGAAGGAACCTAAAGCTGAAGCAAAGCATTTCCCATGGTTTGGAAATGTCTGGAGCTGGTTACCTGGGCCACATCCTTCAGAAGTAAAGCTAGGCTGGGAAATAGACTGAGCTCATACCTAGTTTGTGCCAAAGCTCCCTGGGCTGGAACCTTTCAATACTTCAGAATAAAATGTTCTGTTAGGTTGAGTTGTTTGTCCTGACCCTGTGCCTTCAGCTGGAAGGACTATAGCAATGAATGCTGCATTCATAAACATGTAGTACCTAAGTAACTCCTTGTTAAAACAGTGTTAGTACAAGCATTGCTCACTTGTCAAGTCAGTCAACAGTGGAATTCTTTAGAAGGACTCTCAAAACCATTATCTTCTTAAAAAAAAAAAAAAAAAAAAGTGAATATTCAACCCACAGCAGAGGTATCCACAATGTGCATGAAGAAGGAGGAACAGGAACACACATGATGCAGGTTTCTCAGCAGGTTTATCTAACCACATGAATTACAGTAATTAGGGTTTGGAAATTCTTCAAGCTCATTCAGGATTCACTAGGCATATACTACAAAAAAATCTCCCAGCAAATGCATGTCCACTATGGCAAACAATACTTCTAGGGCTGGCAGATATCCTAGTGCTGATGTCACCAGAAAGAACATGTCTGTCAGGTTGGTTTTATGTTGTTAAGGAAAAGATAATAACTTCTGCTGGGTTGTAGTTCATTGCACAAAGAGGCTGCTGATGCAGACATGCTTCTTTTGAAGGTGGGTCTGATGAATACAGATTTACACCTTGAGAGCTTTTCTACTGTGTGAGCTGTTTTTTAGGGCTCAGTGTGTGCATTTGGCATATATAACATTACACAGGCCAGATAACTTGGGTTCTTGAGGGCACCAGACTAAGAGATGGTGGAAAACAAACTTAACTCTCTGTAAGACTCCAAAGGACTCCTTGTTATCTCACAGGAGGTAGCACTGTCTATGATGGAGGCTGGTATGCAGGGCTCATCTCTGTAGAATAATTTATAATAAATTTTAGTGTATTGTAAAACTTTCTTTCCTCATCCATTAACAGCCTCTTTCTCTTAAGACTCTCAACAGTCAGAAGAGTGACTGAAACAAAATGGTTTAACTTGTGAGTGAAGGGTCTAGGAAGGGGCCATGGATTATTGAACAGAAAAGGCTGCCAGACCTGCTCAGTTGGCAGAAAATATGCATATTCCAAGAAAGGTTCTTAGCTGCTTTTACAGTCATACAAAGCCAACATTGAAGGGCTTATCACTCTAGTGCTGAGCAAGTCTTTGTTATTTATGTTTAAAAGAAAAATTGCCTGTAAATGCCAGGTCATCTGCACAGCAGAATTGAAATGCAAAAGTCAAGTTCAGGCACCCTTTTCTCTGGTGAAATCAAGGACTGTAGCTACCAGCAAGGAGCCTAAAGACTGGCTGTGAACTATCGTATTTCTAACAGCCCAATCACCAGGTATCCTATTACCAACAACCTGTTGCTATAACAACAAGTAATAGGATTAGACTTGAAAGACTGGTTAAGATTCAGAAGGAATTTAATAAGTGAATCTCATTCTTACCAACCGGAACCTGTTTCATCAGATGTTTGTTTCTGCTCCCTCTGAAGCCAGTAGCAACATTCTAATGGAACTATTGTTCCATTAGGAGCAAGGTTGTACCTTTTGGATTCTACCTTTGGTTTGAGGGTTTTTTTTAAACTCAAAGTTTATCAAATTCCTGGCTCAGAATTTCATCATTTCAGAATTTTGGCACCCCAAAGGAGGCAGACAGCTGCCAATATGCAGCAGAGAACAGGTTCACCAGCTGACTGATTGCAAGTGTGCCATTCCTTCAAACATAAGCAACTGGGGAACATGTGCTGAAGATGGGAGTCTGGTAAATCTCTCCTGAAGCAGCAGCCTGTCAAAGTCTATCACCATCTTTTGCACGACAGGACTTAACGCTTTGCACTTTAGAGTTTGTGCAAAGGGGATGATTAGTCCCAAGCTGCACAGAAAGGAGCATCAGATTGGCAGAGGGCATAAAGCTGTGGTTTTCCTCCCTCTTCCTATTTGACCAACAATTACTTCTTCTCAAGCAGATTTTTCTGAAGGGGGAAAAATAAAAAAGCAAACCAACTAAGCTAATTCCTAAAATAAGTCCCCTCTCATTGCCATACTTACAGCCCTTTCTGAGGCAAGCTGCTGTGTCCACGGTGCTGCAACACTACTGAGATCTTTCCAGTATTACAAATGATTATGAGGAGGTGCTCTGAATATACATTTCTAAGTTTTAGTTGGGTACCAGAAGAGTGAACTCTGGAGCAACTATGCTCCAGCCATGTAAAGTATTCCTAAAGATGTGCACGAGGATATATAAGTCAGAGTGATTATTCTTAAATAGAGGACTAGCTAGCATCTCAGCTATACCAAGAAATGGAAACTCTGAAGAAAACTTAGAACTACTTCTTCTCATTAGAGCTCCCCAACTTTCCTTGGCAAAATGGACAGCACAGCTAGTTCAACACAGGAAAGCATGGCCTGTCCAGAGTCCAAATGCACTACTTGCATGCTTTCAAAATTACTTGAACTATTTCACTCTGGAAGAACTGCGACCTGCAATGTCAACTGGTACATTACTACACCAATTGATATGATCTTGTTTGAGGACTCAAGAACTGCTTGATAGTAATTTAGTTCAAGTGCATTAAAAATAACTTTGAAAAATATTTTTCATGGCTCAGAATTAAAAAAAAAAAGAAATGTTGCAGGGTCACTGAGCCTGTTGTGTGCCAGTGCAACTTGCTGTGGCTGCCAATAATTTTAAATACATGATTTTAACAAAGAATGCCTGCACATAGTTCTTTTTACTCCATGTACTCCCCTTCTCTTCTCTGCTTAAAAACAGCCTTCTTTGTCTCTTTCTTCCCAGGTTCTCTCACCTACATAGTACTTTTTTCTTTTTCACAGAAATACACACAGTAATTGTTCTCTCTTTCTACACACATGTTGCTTTTTCCTCCTCTTACAGTACTACAGTACCTCAGACAGCCTCACAGAAATCTTCCTCTCTCTCATACTTGTAACTTTTTTCTCTCTTTTACACATATGCAACAAAGACACATAAATACCTGTCAAATCTAGCACCTATTACTCAACTGGCTTAGCAGTCTTTTTTTCTGTGATTTGCACTTGGGAACCCCAGGTGAATGAGTGCTGCTCATGCACTTGGCAGGCACAGAAGCATGGCAACTGCCACGCACCCTGGATTCACAGTGCCGACAGACTCAACACCGTGCACACACACCAGCTGTGCATGGAAAACCTCCCACTCACAGCACAGCTCCCAGAGCACTGGACTCACACATGTGCTCAGTGTGATACTGGTGACAGACAAGAACATTACTTGGTTGACTGTGTCCGTGCAGGAACTTGGGTATCCCAATAGTGCACAGCTGGAACTGGACACATGCAGGGTACAATTGTGTGGCTTGACACAGCACCAGACAGTCTACTTGACCCTAACTCACTCAGGTTCAATGCTGGCATCACTAGTGACAGTGACAGTGGTGGGGAGAGAGTGATGGGTGTTTATGGTCCTAGAAGGACAGGGGCAGGGTGGAACGCTGACACAAACCAGGTGCCCTTTGGATCTAGGGAGCAGTGGCACATCAGCACCAGGGCTAGAGCCAGGAGCGGGGTGCTGTGATCAGGTTTAGTAACTCCGCGGCAGAGCAGGTTGTGGTCTGCATTGCACCGAGCTAATTAGTCCCCACCCTCAGAGCCAGTTACTTGTGCTTCCTGCAGTGCTCAGCTCATGCTGCTGGGTGACTGTACTGCATTCTCCAGCACATCCCAAATTACCCACGTTTGCATTATGTAGAATATGACATTCCTCCTTCCCTGGATGGCAAAAAACAGACTGAAAATCTGTGTTTGTATCTAGGGATAACAAATTCCCATGTGTTTTTCACGACATGGTCTATTTTCCACTAAAATGAAATTATCAGTGAGTGAATTTTGAAGATTTCTGGAAGTGAACAGTCATGTTGGCTTGTAAATGACTAGCTCTAGCCCTGCTGGGGCTGTTGTACACCCAGAGATCCTACACACACTCATAGCAGAGCTATGGTGGCTCTGCAGCACAGGGATTTTGAGAAGCACTGCATTTACCAGACATGCAAGAAAACTGTTGTGCTGTACAGCTGCATCATGTGTCTGGTATCTCCAGAAGAATGTTAGACAGACAGAATGCATACATAACAAATAGCTGATCCATAACATGTAGTAATGCCAAAACAGCTAAGAAGCACCGAATTTACTATGATCATGCACCGAGCTTACTATTTTTAAAAAATGCCATGCAGCTGATCAGATATTTCCTATAAACACAGAACTTATTTCCATATGTTATGGAATGCATATAAACATACTCCTCCCTGGAAAACTCTGGAAGGAAATCTGGTTGTTCTGTGTTTACAAATCCAGGTTTATACAGGTGCTCAGGATGGAATAGTGTTTCCAGATTCCATGTGCTAATAATTTGTGCAAACATAACACGTGTGTTTTTATGTTACAGAGAAAGCCAGGGTTCCCAGTCCTCATCTAACTGGGGCTGAACCTAGAGATTCAGCTGTCAAATGGTTAGGGACACCATCTGGCCCATCCTTTAAACTCATATAAGACAAGCTCTACCTGAATTTGTAATTCCACATGAAAGTTCTGTTGAGCCATCCCCTGATGGAGGGGATAACAAATTAAATCCAGTGGACACACACTTGTTTTTTCCTACTGAAAAAAATTATATCCCTTTTTAACTGTCTGTTTCTGCTATTGGAACACTCATATAGCATAACTAAATTACAAGTTATCGCAGAACATGTGCCATCTGCTGCTTCAATTGAGAAAGACCTAGACAGAGATAGAACTCACCATCTCATTCTCTTCTCCCTGGTTAAGCCGTGCATAATGGTTCTTGGCAGGATTTTCCTCCATGAAACGAGCCTCTGGAGACTTTCTAGAGCACCCTCAGGACAGGTCTTCAGCCTTACGTGCTTGAACTTCCACATTGAGGAAGTGCTGTAAGTACACGCCTTCCTTATAACTCTGCTGTTTGAGGAATGGAGCTCCTCCCTCTCTGTGGGGTTAGCAGGTAACATTCATCCCTCCTCTGTTCTCTTGTTGGGAGTTTTGTGACTGTGAGGTTACAGGTGAAATTCACTCAAAGACACTGCAAGAAACAAAAAGTTTGATCTCACAGGTGTTTGCCACAATATGACTTTGTGTCATAACTCTGACAGGTGCGAGCAAGTACTGTTGGCATGCAACTCTCTGGGGAGGGCAAGAGGGGAGTATTTTAATTCAAGAGATTATGGAATCACTGGAGACCAGGAGTGGGTCCAAATGAGAAGGAAAATGGCATTGCTGTTATTACACTCTTAGCAACCAGCCTGAACTAAGTGTCCAGCTGTGATCCCCACTTATGCCTTGGAGAAAAATTCAAGCTCTGGAATTGCACGCAGGGGCCTCGGTTTGTGTAGGTGGATTTAGGCACTGACTATGGGGCAGCATCCACCTATATAGGATCTGTAACCAGCATTTTGTTCATTATTTAAAACATCATCACAGAATGGCTTCTGACCTCACCATATAACATTGGGAAATGTCACTGAGGTTATTTACTCACTCGTGGGGGGAAACTGAAGTTCCCCACTCACATCACTGAGCTGGATGCAAATGTCTCTCTGACCTTCAAATCAGGGCCAGAAGGAAACTGGCAGAAAAAGTGTGCTGAGGGGTTTATCACCTCCTTTGTTGCTATAGTACTTGTTTGTTAGTCTTGTGATTCATTCTTGCTCTCATTATTATTTCCTTGTACTTTGGTACTTACTAAGACAGCATCCCAACAAAGAAGAAGTCAGGCAAGAATTCCAGGAGGCCTACATGGATGAATGAGGAGCTCCTGGACAAACTCAAACCAAAAAAAAAAAGGAAGCCTACAGAGGCTGGAAGGACAGGCAGGTAGCCTGAGAGGAATACAGAGAAACTGTCTGAGCAGCCAGGGATCACATTATGAAAGCTAAAGCCCTGATAGAATTAAATGTGGCTAGGGATGTCAAGGGCAAGAAGAAAAGCTTCTATAGGTTTGCCAGTGATAAAAGGAAGATTAAAGAAAATGTGGGCCCTCTCTGGAAGGAAATGGGAGATCTGGTTACCTGGGATATGGAGAAGACTGAGGTATTCAACCACACTGCCCAAGCCTCAGAGGCAAAGGCAAGGTCTGGAAGAGTGAAGAACCACCCATTGTAAGAGATGAGGTTCAAGACCATCTAAGGAACCTGAAGGTGCACTCTCCCATGGGACCTGATGAGATGCATTTATGGGTCCTGAAGGAACTGGCAGATGAAGTCCTAAGCCACTATCCATCCTATTTGAGAAGTCATGGCAGTGAAGTTCCCACTGGCTGGAAAAGGGGAAACATAACCCCCATTTGTAAAAAGAGGAAAAAAGGAAGATCCACGGGACTACATGCCAGTCAGTCACACCTCTGTGCCTGGCAGGATCATGGAGCAGATCCTCCTGGAAACTATGCTGAGGCACATGGAAAATAAGGAGGTGATTGGTGACAGCCAACACGGCTTCACTAAGGGCAAATTATGCCTGACAAGTTTGGTGACCTTCTATGACAGGATTACAGTGTTGGTGAATAAGATGATGTCACTTACCTGGACTTGTGCAAAGCATTTGACACAGTCCCACACAACATCCTTGTCTCTAATTGGAGAAACATGGATCTAACAGATGGACCACTGCATGGATAAGGAATTGGCTGGGTGGTCACGCTCAAAGGAGTTGTGGTCAATAGCTCAATGTTCAAGTGGAGGCTGGTGACAAGTGGTGTTCCTCAGAGGTCAGTATCGTGACAGAAGCTGTTTAACATCTTTGTTGGAAACACGGGCAGGGGGGTTGAGTACACCCTCAGCAAGTTTGACAATGACACTGAGCTGTGTGGTGTGGTGAACACGCTGGAGGAAAGGGCTGCCATCCAGAAGGACCTTTGCAGGCTTGAAAGGTAGGCCCATGTGGAACCTCATGAAGTTCAATGAGGCCAAGTGCAAGGTCCTGTACATGGATTGGGGCAATCCCAAGCACAACTACAGGCTGGGTGGAGAATGTATTGAGAGCAGCCCCAAGGAGAAGGACTTGGGGGTGTTGGTAGGCAAGAAGCTCAACATGACCCAGCAATGTGTGCCTGCAGACCAGGAAGCCAACCATGCCCTGGGGTACATCGCAAGCAGCATGACCAGCAGGTCA
>VZTU01001674.1:0-15970 GCA_013400835.1 Zapornia atra
CGCTAGGGGGATATTTGGGCCACATGGGTGACATTATGGTTTTAGCCTTTCATTAGGGATGCCGGGACTTCTCTCCACCTGCTTGGAACAATTTTGTGAGGCTTTGTTTTACCTTAAAAGATTAATATGGCAGCAAAGTGGCATCAGAGGTCTAAGTATCCATGCAAAGAGTAATAAGCAGTCTGGACAATGACAAGCAGAAAGGAACACAAAAAGCATGTAGAGAACCTGTGGATTTGGGTTACTTTCTTATCACTTCAATAACACTACCAAAAAGGTATTTGGGAAAGCAAAGCATAGCTTGCATTTATGCTACCTGTTCTAGAAATAACTCCAAGTGCTTACTTCAGAATATCACCTTTGAAAGAATCCATAAAGGCAGTGATGAGAAACTGCTGTTCAGCAGCAATAGCCTGCCTTCCTTCCTCCTGCTCTTAAGCACAGCAGAGGATTTGTTTAAATTTGATGGGATAACACAATTTGTGAGGTGTCCTTAGCAGATCAGGACAGAAGAGAAATACCTTAGAATTTCCTCATCTATCTTTACTTTCATCTTTCTGGACAGGTTAACCCTCTCAAATAATTTAAACCATCAAGTGTTACATTTTTTCCCCCATTAATTAAAATCTTGAATGTGAAATTCCACTTAAAACAAGGAAGCAATGTTGGTTAAGCTACAGAGTCATCACTTCAAAATTCACAGCAAAACCTTAAGTTATTTATCCCCAGAGTCAGGTAAATAAGCAACCTACTCTTTTGAAATTGATACCACAACCTACACCCCTGGACATACTCTGTCCCAAGAAATTTCTTATTTCTATTGTTCTTTGTCTACTTCTCTCTTTTTTTCTATCAAAAAGTGCTATTTAAAAACAAAATACAAACCCACATTTAATTACATCAGAAACCTTTCAAGCATATACATATTTATACCTCATACCCAATCTGTCTCCAAATACAGAAGTTAATTCATGAATAAATTTCAATTCTGCAAAATTAGATGGTATTCAAACATATAATATCCATAGACAATATGTATGCTTTTATAAAAATACATGTGTATTTCAGAGTGTGTGAAACGTATCTATAAATGAAGAGTATGTATCTACCTGTATATATATGGATATATGTGTACAAGTGGCCCTACACATATATACATGTACACTCCAAATTTCTGTAACAGATTATCATGAGCATCAGTAGTCAGGGTTACTAAAATGATTATCATTATAATTTGCAATGATTTTCCATTTTCTAATGAAATGGTGACTGCCAAAAGCAATCTTCTTTTCAAAAATAAAGCACTGAAACCACAGTAATAGCTGTTCACACCACTACCTTATTTGTATTCCAGTTTATCTTTTAGTTAAAAGACATATAAATGACGTTTCTCCTTCAAATGAAAGATACTTGCCCATTCACTTAAAAATGTGTGTTTTTTTCAAATTAAAGTGAGTTTTATCTTACTTTGCTCTTTTCCCATCCATCTCAATTTTCCGTCCTCTTTGCTCTCCTTGTAGGCTTTTTTAGACACAAAAAGGTTTAACAGTATATAGAGATAATCTTCAGGAACTGCTAAAGTATACAATTGATGCCAAGCCAGCCTGAATTTTTCTTTCAAGCTTAACTTGAAACTACAAAGGATATAAAGACACATAGAGACTGTATTCACTAAACACGCTCCTTCCTGCAGCATAAGCATAGATTGCTGCAGGTTTATATTTTTTCCAGGGTTTGGACAACAGATTTTGATCCACAACATCTACATGTTAACCCACAATTTTCATTTTTCATTCCTAAGGGCATTTACAACCAGTTACCTTCTAAGATCCTTCCAGCCTCCCGACAAGTGCCCCAGAAAGCCTGGCAACACCTCCCTAAGTCCCTCTTCCTGAGATGCATCTTTACTGTGGGTCCTCTCAAACCCAATTTCTCCTTGTTAGGATCACTTCTATGCAAAGCTAAATGCTACTCATGAAGGACATGTACTCATGGGCAGAACTAGAATCTGTGAGACAGATAAATTTTTTAGGACACCTCTGCTGTTAGGGATGTTATCTCTTTCTACCATAATTTCATTTTACTGATATCTGTTAATGAGGGAATAATCACTTTGGAAATGTATCAATTATTAAATAAAAGATCATATCTTTATTTACTCCAAAGATATCAATTACCAGGGAATATTTCTTATAGCATTAATTTTCAAACAATGCTTTCAACTTCTCCTGTAAGAGATCTTTTTCTTTTTTTAATAGAATTAGGTTTTACCTAAAATACATTGAGAAAAATAAATGAAATTGCAATTGTTTTATATCAGCTGGCCAACATTTTATTGCAATGAAACTCTCCAGGTTTTAGGAAATCTGAATATTTCTAAAATATACTACTGGTAGGTGATAGCATCTGAAATACTTATGTTTCCTTAAGTCACTTAAGTGACTCCAAAGTCACTTTTGGAGTATGTGGATCTCATTGCAATTGATATAGAAGACAGCAAATCTAAAGGCTTGCCTACTTGAAAAGTATTTATATATCTTTTCTTATTTTCAACCCCATCCCTTATAGATTTTACCTTTAAATAAAATCAGAAGGCAAACTGGTAACTTTATGTTTGTTTTGTGGATTTCCAAAATTTGCATTCATACAGTAGTCTTTATGCAATATAAATACATTAGTACTAGCAAAGCTTCTAGGTGATTTTTTTTTTTTATAAGAACAGATGGATTGCAATGCATGGCAAAGACAAGTAGTCTCTGGATGCTGAAAGTCATTAGAACACCAGCACATTTGCAGTCTGATCTTAGGTTGCTCAAACTGATTCTTCTGTTGGCACGTAATAGAAGAAAAAGCATATATAATAGCCATTTCAGGTTGAACACTAAAATCTTCCTTTTTTTTTTTACTGAGATGCAAAAATTTGAAAAGGCTTCCTTTGTATCAAGCGCGGAATTCTATTCAAGCTGAAAAGAAACATTTGGGTATTTTTAACTGAAGAAGTTGCCATTCAAAAATTTAATGTTCTTTCAATTTCATGAAACTCGGAGATTATGGAACATGGAAACTCAAGCTAGAATTCCTTCTTTTGCCCTGTAGGTTTAAACTTTTATTTCCTAACTTTTATGAGAATATTCTATACAACATGCCTCAAATTATTTTGAGAGGGTAAAGCTTTCAGTCTTGGCTCTCTTTCAAATCCAACCTGTGCAAACTGCATAAACACTAAGGGTTTCATAGAAGTGAAAGTGCTCCAGCAGAAAAAAGAAGACCCATACTGGACTACTTGATAACCACAAGGTAGGATTTTCAGAGGACAACTGTAGCTATTTGTTCAAATGTCTTGGTCAAATTAGATGGATGATAGTTTAAAAAACATTTATGACATCTCAAAGTTGTCTCCTGACTTGTGTGTTAAGGCCTAACTCTTTAAGTTTTACGTTTGAAATCAGGACTGTCAGAGTTCCTCAGCCATTCTATTGCAAGTGTTTCACATTATTGATTACTAAAAGACAGTAGGAGTGAAAAGCAACTTACTCTTGTGAGTCTATTCTTTTTCACAGATGAGACATTTAGTTAAATATAATGCTAATTTGGACACATTTTTGGCATAATTCAAGCTATCGTCAGTGAATACATTAATTGCTGAAGGAAAGATCATGCTTACCTCAATTTTTTTGTAAAATGGCTTCAGATTCCAGGCTACTTTATGTCAAGTTTGTGACAAACACTCTGAAGAAAAAAAGAAGTGTGTATCTGGAGTATGTTTGATCATTGTCATTGAGTGCCTACAGGAATGAGGCAATATAGGAATTTTCTGTTTCAGAACAAAACACTGCAGTAGGGCTTTCAAAAATGTGATAGGTTACATGGGAAAATCCCAACAGAATGAATAATCACTAAAATTAATAATAAACAAAAAATAGGCCTTTTTATACATGATTAATCTGTCAAATATTATCAAACAAAAATTTAAAAAGTATGGGATGAAGAAGAAACACCTGAATATGTACTCACTAACCTAAATGCATATGAAATCTAGTACATGACCACAGGTTTTATGATTTCATATAAACAATGGTCTACATGAGCAAGCTGCACCCTTTACATTTTCAAGTGCCCCCAAAGTCTCTATGCTAGATAGCTCATTGTGCATGAAACATCAGAGACAATGTTACCTTACTGGCAGGAGTAGTGTCGCACTAATCCTAACTAAACACTTTCTCTGCACAGACAGAAGAAGAAAAAAAAAGAAGAAAAAACACTCAGCAGCACAGCTAACCCCCAAATTTTCAATTTCATTCATTTCAATCAATCAGATTTTCTGATTAACTAGTTTAATTCCTTCCTGTTCTTTATTATGTTAGATAATTTTACATGAAGTATGCAAAGGTAAGAGTGGTGAGGTGCTGGAACAGGCTGCCCAGAGAAGTAGTGGATGCCCTGTCCCTGGAAGTGTTCAAGGCCAGGTTGGATGGGGACCTGGGCAACCTTGTGTAGATCCAGACCTGGAGGTTGGTGGCCCTGCCTGTAGCAGGGGGGTTGGAGCTCTATGATCCATGGGGTCCCTTCCAACCCAGACCATTCTATGATTCTATGATTCTATGTCTCCATCTGATGCTCAAAACCCATGTGAACAGAAAGCTTTCTGTGTCCAACTAACCCAAGACCTTACATGAATTCACAAGAAAAATAAGTGACAACCTACTTATTCATTTACACAGAAGTTATGGATCTGTCTGCAGTGAGTAAAGATAACCCTGCTTCACCTGATATTTGGATCAGGTGAAGAAACATTTGTTCATGCATTAAAGCTACCTGAAATCATCAGATCGCAAGAAACAGAAGATCTGAAAGTAAGCTTGGGAACCCAAATGAAGCAGGTGCAAAATAACAGACAGATGATAAAGTATTTTTACATGTTCTGATCTTCCAAGGTTTTACATTAAGTTGGGTTGGGGTTTTATTTTATTAAGTATATATGAGTTAGACACTGCTGTGCCTTCCAGTATCTGAAAGGGGCTTACAAGAAATCTGGAAAGGGACTGTTTACAAGGGCATGGAGTGATTGAACAAGGGTAATGGCTTAATGAAAGAGGGTAGATGTGATTCTGTGATAAGGAAGAAATTCCTGCCTGCGAGGGCAGTAAGACCCTGGCATGGGTTTCCCAGAGAAGCTGTGGTTGCCCCCACCCCCGGTGGTGTTCAAGGCCAGGTTGGATGGGGTTTTAGGCAACTTGGTCTAGTGGAGGGTGTCCCTGCCCATGGCAGGGGGGTTGGAACTAGGTGGGCTTTGAGGTCCCTTTCAAGCCAGACCAGTCTGTGATTCTATGATTATTGTGGTCAGAGAAGGATCATGCTGGTATTTTTGTGTTTACAAGGCACAAAATGAGTTTCTAGAACTGTAATCAGAGTAACCACAGTAATCACAGTAGACCAAGACTGAAAATCTGGCTTTCAGCAATTGGAGTCTGAAAAAGACACCAGCTATCCATGTATTTAGTAAATATTCCCAATAGATGGTTGTGACACTTAGGCAGCTGGCTGCAAAAGCTTTGATGTACTGTAGAAGACCTTTTATTATTTTACATCTCAGTCCTAGAAATTCATTCCTCTATAACTTCATGAAAATGGATAAACCTATAAAAGTCAACAAGGCCACTTATGATTGCAAGTACTGTCCCAGTGGGATCAGGCCATTGCACCCTGTATTATATGCTTTAGCAGGTTGTTTTAATTTGTGAATGAGTGAAAAGGTGTATACACAATTTGTTTGAAAGCCATGACAAAAAGACAGCTTACTGAATGCCATAACGTAAATCTACTGTTTGATAACCAGAAAATAGCCATGATGATAACCTCCTTGGAAATGGCAGCATCTGTTATACAGAAGAGAATGGAATTAAAACAAATAAATCTTCAAATATCCCAACAAAATCTGCAATGCAGGAGTAAATCCCACTGATAATTTCCCCAAAATTACCTGCAGTTTCTAAGTAGAATGCAGTGAAAAGGCAGAAAAGGAAGCGGATTCACTTTTGTGCCTCATTTTATAGCTCTTTTACATTACACTGGATGGTGTAGTTACAGGGCATTCACTTATGCTGTTCTCCTCATTCTGGTATTGGCCTTTGCTTTGTTATAAATTCTCTGCAGGGTCAGGGAAAAGATTTCATTGGGATGATTAGCAGAAATTTCAGGAAAAGAAAGAGACTTCTGGAGACACAGGAGAATGAGGGTAAATAACTTCAATTTTTCAAAGAAATGCCACTAAGTTAAAAAAAAATGCAATGGTGAACCTTAGTTTTCTTGGGATTATGTATTTGCCTATTCATAAAAGGTAAGTTTATATACATACATATATATATATATATATATGAGTCTGAACAACCTTACAGTGAAATTTCTTTTATGCCACAGTCCATACATGCTCTCATTTTTTAGAAAAACGGGGAAAAGTGGGAAAAAGTTGGAATTAGTTTTGCGGAAGTTTCAAATTTTGGTCATATGAACTAAGGTTTTGCTTTTTATGAACTGGGTAAGTGGGGAATTTAAGAGATAACTTTACAGTCTTTGTTTTGAATAACACTCCATCTTGCTTGAGCAGTTCCTTTGGCCTGTCTGAGACTCAAACCACTATCTGTAAAAATAGAGCTAGTAATACCTTACACTCTCCTCTCTCTTGCCTACTCGGAACCTAGGCTTTTCAGACCAGGGAACATATTATATGGAAACCTGTGATCTCTTCAAAGTTTTTCTAGAGCACCAATACCCAATGCATAGCAACTACTCTGCTGAATGGGAACCAAAAGGATGGATACAGCTGATAAATGTAAGCACAAAGAACGCAGATCCTTTGATAACGCCATTTGAGAAAACGTTTCTGAAGAAGAGACGTCAGTAAGAAAGTGGTGAAAAAGGAATGAATAAATAGAGAAAAATGCTCAGAGGAAGCCCAGAAAGGATTAACAGTCAGTTAATAAGAATGATTTAGAGCATCTTGCTGCAGGCAGATGACAGAACCAGCACGCTGAAGACATAGTTCTTCCTAAATGTGCCTATCCATGTTCTTGTTCAACTTGTTTTCATGAGACACACAGAAGCTGAGGTAAAACATTCTGTAAAAGTCTCAATTAAAAAAAAACCCCAAACCTCAATCCATACAAAAATGCAGTTGATTCAATTCCTGTTGTCCAAACACAACAATGAAGTGAATGAATTCAAGCACAGCGAAGTACAGGGAGACAGAGCACTTTGCAAATGTTCTTCTGATAGAGATTTTGTTTTATATCTACAGTTTGAAATCTGTCCTCTGAGGTTTGTTTATGCCCCATAAAACATGCAGTCAAGGCTTGCAGCAAAGACCATGACCTAGGCATTTGGGTATTTTTCCCTGCTGTGCACTAACTACCAAACTACAGAAACATTTCCCTTTTGTCTGAATCTGAGTTATTACTGTTGCTACTGATAGCAGTTATGCAAAGTGGCACAAAGAGTAGTGAGCATTCAACACACATGTATATACCCCAGCCCAGCTAAATGCAAAGGCCCATACACTGAAAGAAAAGTGTTTGAGAATCATCTAACAGGTAGGAAGTGGAGAACTGCATTCTCCTAAATGCTAGACCAGGGCTGTGTAACTGCAGAGTTACCAGGCAAACTCCGTTAGTAGTGCTCCATCTAAAAGAACAAGTGAGATAAATATGCTTGTTCCTAGTGCACCTTGTACAGCTCTCAGTCATGTCAATGTTTATTAAGGAAAATCTGAGCACACCAGATGTTATATCCCTCTGGATATATAAGAAATGAGAATGCACATCTATTGGAGTATCTTAAAAAGGTACCAACTGCTCAGTGATTTCAGGACAGTTATTTCTGTATGAGAACTGATGATCCTTAAGCATAAAGTGAATTTAGCAGTAGAATCTTAGGCACCTAGCAGTTAAGTATTTGGTTTTAAGATTACAGTCTTGGACTTAAACAAATTTGACATAGTACCAGTTTAAGCACCTTTATAAATCTGCATCTGTGGCAATGCATCAGCATTTCCATTAATAGGTGGCTTCTCTGGGATCTCCTCCGGTGACAAACCCATTTACTTTATGTATCAACTCTCCAGTGCTGCATTGGTCCACTGCACCATTTTGTACAAGTATCCTTCTGAAAACAAGATCTGCACATGCTGCTGCAAAATTTCACAGGTACTTTGTTCTTTTTCAAAGATAAATTCTACTTTTTATTTGAAGATATTTTTCTAAAGAAGCACTTCTTTCCATAACAAAATGAAACATTTGTCATAAACAGGACTGTATTATCAGATCAATAAGTAGAAGGAATAAGAATATAAAATAGAGGTCTTCTTTTCTATAACCTATCTTTTCTCCTAAACAATTGCAATATGAAAGAAATCTTATTTTAATCTGACTTTCACCAACTTGTAGAAACAAGCCCTCACACAGCTGTAGATACATTAAAAAAATTATAAGTATCTGCTATCTGGGCCTCTAAATTATCCTTAAATACCACTTGTGAGGTTTTTGGAATATTTTCCCAGAAAGCAGAACCATGTAAGTCCTACTTCTACAATATATCCATCAATGACCAATTTTGTACGTGAGAAACAAAATGTCATATCCATAATATTTGCAGAGGATAACTGGACATGAAAGTTAAAGAACTAACATTTCCTTACTTTTTTTTTTTCTTTTCTAAAATATAGGAAAATGTGCCATGATCTGTATGAAAGCCTTAAAATCGCAGGATCACAGAATAATAGGGGTTGGAAAGGACCTCTGGATATCATCTAGTCTAAACCCGCTGCTAAAGCAGGATCACCTAGAGCAGGCTGCACAGGACAGTGCCCAGGCAGGTTTTGAATCTCTCTAGAGAAGAAGACTCCACAACCTCGCTGGGCAGCCTGTGCCAGTGCCCTGCTTCCCTCAGAGTGAAGATGTTTTTCCTCATATTCAAATGGAACTTCCCATGTTCCAGTTTGTGCCTGTTGTCCCTTGTCCTGTCTGTGGGCAACACTGAAAAGAGTCTGGCCCCATCCTCTAAAATTCCAACCTTTAGATATTTCTAAGCACTGGTGAGTTCCCCTCTCAGTCTTTTCTTCAGGCTAAACAGTCCCAGCTCTCTCAGCCTTTCCTCACGCAAGCAATTCTCCAGTCCCTTCATCATTCTCATAGCTCACCTCTGGACTCTCTCCAATAGTTCCCTGTCTTTCTTGAACTGGGGAGCCCAGGACTGGACACAGAACTCCAGATGTGGTCTCACCAGGGCAGAACACAAGGGCAGAAGAACCTTCCATAGAATCATAGAATCATAGAATGTTCTGGGTTGGAGGGGGCAGCCACCCTCACAGGCAAGAATTTCTTCCTTATATCCAATCTACATCTACCTTCTTTCAATTTAAAGTCATTACCCTTGTCCAATCACTCTATGCCCATTGTAACCAGTCACTCTCCAGTTTTCTTGTAGGCTCCCTTCATGTACTTGAAGGCTGCAATAAGATCTTTCCAGAGCCTTCTCTTCTCCAGGCTGAACAAGCTGAACTCTGTCTGTCTTCACAGGAAAGGTGCTCCAGCCCTCTGATCATCTTTGTGGCCTTCCCCAGGACGTGCTCCGAAACATCCATTTCTTTCTTTCATTGGTTATGCTAGAGCTGGAGTGGTAGGCTTTCATGAGAGCAGAGTGGAGGGGGAGAATTACCTCTCTTTACCTGTTGGTCACTGGTTTTTATGCAAACCAGGACACAGGTGGCTTTCTGGGCTTAAAGTACACAATGCTGGATCATGTTGAACTTCTCATCCACCAACACTCATAAGTCCTTCTCCTCAGGGCTGCTATCAATCCATTCTCTGTTTGCTTGGTATTGCCCCAACTCAAGTGCAGGCCCTTGATTTGACCCATGAGGAACACCACTCATCACTGGTCTTCACTTGGACATTGAGCCTTTGACCACAACTCTTTAAGTGTGACCATCCAGGCAATTTTGTATCCACTGATTGCTTCATGTGTCAAATTCATGTCTCCAATTTAGAGACAAGGATGTAATGCAGGAGAGTGCCAAATACTTTGTACAAGTCCAGGTACTTGACAGTGGTTGCTCTTCCCTTGTCCACCATCACTGTAACCTCATCATAGAAGGCCATCATATTTGTCAGGTATGATTTGCCCTTATTGAAGCCATGGTGGTTGTCACCAATCATCTCCTTATTTTCCATGTGTTTTAGCATAATTTCCAGGAGATTGTGCTCCATGATCTTGTCAGGCAGATGTGACTGTTATCCAGGTGTATAGTTCCCTGGGTCTTCTTTTTCCTTTTTCAAAAATGGAGGTTATGTTTTAGTGGGAACTTCACCAGACTGCCACAACTTCCTAAATACGACAGAGGCTTTGGCAATTCCATTTGCCAATTCCCTCAGGACCTCTGGATGGAAATGGAAGGACATAATCAAGAAATTATATTTAAACTACTTGAGACCAAACAGATTGGGTGGAATAGGCAAACTACAATGCAGTATTTATTACAGATTTGTGATAAAAGAAGGAAAAAACAACCCAACCAAAAACCAAGAGAGAAGGATATTAGTGTGAAAAGCATTAGTTTACTTCCTTTTTGATGGTCCATTTGCATTAAAAATACCATGTTCAGATATAGGATTGACAACAGAGGTGATTTCTTTCTTGATTTATATTTTGCAAATCAAAATAACTATTGGTAATGATATTAAAAGAAGTTTATCTAGTATACCCAGGTAAACCTCAATTACAGGTAGCTGAAGTGTATTCTGCTCACTTCTCACTTTGATCACTGCAAAAAAAATTTTAAGCCTACATTTTTTTAAAAGAAAGAAAAAGGGTCAACAGTATCATTATTGTATATCGTGCTTGCTTGTAGTCAATTTTGTAATTGCCCTTTTTGTAACACTTTGAAGTACTTCAAAGTTTCTTAGAACATGGAACAGTTTGACTGTAACATACCATCAAAGCACAAGAGGGTTGGAGTGTTATAAGATAAGAGAGATAATGTGTCATATCTACCAGGTCACATAAAAGCTAATACTTAGATATTGATGTAATGTAACCTAATGGTGTCTTTTGTGCTAAAATGGTAATAACTGCTACTACAAAATACACATTTTTTGATGACACAGGAAGAAAAGCTAATCAATCTCTTAAGGAGGTAGTACTTTTAGAAATGTTAATTTGTGTAAATTTATAAATATGTATTATATATGTATATGTCTGTATATAAAGAACTGTTGTTGTATGTAAATAAGTTGTCACCAGGGAAAATAGAAGAAAATAAAACTGACTTGTGATGCCAAATTTTCAAGAATATACTTGTGATATCTTTATAGATTGCAGGTATACCTTGTATGCCTCCAAGTAGGCTGAATTTCAAAAATACTTCACAATGCAAACTAGCTATTTAAATCTCTAACTTATTATAAGCAGCCGCTAATTTATATTGAGAACAGAACAATCAATCAATGCTCCTCTGTGGTGAAGGCATAATACTTAATCAGGAATTACTGCACCTAGCTAGCAGTTTATGACTGTACAGGGAAAGATCTTCGATCTGGTTTTGAAAAGATCAAACAGTAGAAAATTAGTCACAAGGTAATTCAGTCGGATATATATATCCCTGTTACTCTGTTGATTACATTTTTGTCTAGACAAATGAAGAATCTTCTCCTACTCGATAACTTCTCCCTACATAAATAAATATATTTTTAACTTCCATTCATAGAATCAGTAACTTCTAGTTAATATCTTCCTCAACAGCTAAGTTTGACATGGTGTTTTGTTAGCTCAACCCTCGACCATATCAGGCAAAGGATGTTTTTTTGTCAGTGAGATGAGGATAAGGGTTGTGGTAGCTAAGAAACAACAGTCCCCTCTATTCCAGGGTCCCTGATGTGGATGCAGAGTCACAGAATCATAGAATGGTCTGGGTTGGAAGGGACCCCAAGGATCATAGAGCTCCAACCCCCCTGCCACAGGCAGGGACACCAACCTCCAGGTCTGGATCTACACAAGGTTGCCCAGGGCCCATCCAACCTGGCCCTGAACACTTCCAGGGACGGGGCATCCACTACTTCTCTGGGCAGCCTGTTCCAGCACCTCACCACTCTTTCTGTAAAAAACTTCCCCCTAATATCTAATCTAAACCCAATGACCACCCCCCTTTGGCTTCGGTCTGTTAACCAGTTTCTTACCCACTGGTTAGTCCACCCATCAAATCCACATCTCCCATTTTTTTTCATAATAAAATGTATGCTGAAAGGAACATGGACATTTGCTCCATCCTTGCATTATGGACTTCCTTTCCCATATCAGAACCACAATAGTTAGTGGCCATAAAGATTCAGCTACATATTTATTGTTGACACACTCTTCACACCTGTAAAAAGATGTAGTTAACTGCAATGGAGAACTCTTTATTAATTTAATATACTATAGCTCCACCCAAAGAAAGATTTCAGGATATTTCTCAGAGTGAGATGACAATACCAATACCTTGCCCTTTGTGTATCTTCAAGCAAGTAAAGTCTTAACTAAGACTCAATTTTTGTGAGAATTTCCAAAATTATTTTAGCTTTTGTGTGTTGTAAAAGATTATGAAGCCTTGATAGAATTGAAGTATTGGAAATGCACCTTACTGTCTATTTGTGACCTTAAGAATAGAATAGAAATAGACTGGATGCCATATCCTTTGAAAACTTTAAGAAATGGAAATTTTTCTATAAACCTAAAAGACAGTAAGCCAGGCCTTAGATCTCTTCTGTCAAGAACTAGTATCGTGATACTGAAAAAAGATTTGAGAAATTATTTTTTGAGAACCTATGATGCATTAAGCTGCCAGCTTCTACTTGGATCCACTAAACAAACACAATGCAAAACACGAAAGAGTACCTATTGCCTGCTGAAGATGTCTAGAACAGTCAGGAAACTGCCACAAAGACGTTAGGCTACAATAAGGAATATACAAAAATGTGATAAAAGAAAAAAGGTACAGAGTAAACACAGGTTTCATTTTGCTTTTCACAAGTAGGTGCACATGGCAATGGCCAGGGTACTTCATGGATGGCAGGTTGAGGGATTGACGGAAATGTTCTGAGCATGTGATCAGCTCCTTCAAACAAAGCTGGGTACCAATGTTTTTCATTATTCAGCAGTGTCAAAATCTTCAGACTTGCACACAATCACTTTAGTAGGCCATTGTCAACTTCCTCTGTGTTTCACTCTGTGCCTGCTTGATGCTGTTTTCTTCAACTGACATACATGCTTCAAGATGAGAAGGAACATGTGGGGCAGTGGAGTTACATTAAAAATGCAATCCTAAAATACAGTGCTATAGTAAAACTCATCTCAGTTCAACCTGAAGAACGCAACAGTGCAAGCATGGTAATTGTTGAGATTTAACTCATAGAAATCAACCTTGAAGCCACGATTTGCTCACACCTTCATTGTTTCAAGGACAGTTAGGGAAATTATGTGGGCAAACTCATAACATTTACTCACCTGCCTGCCTGCACTCTATCCCTATTTATAATTCCAAAATTTTTGCTCCTAAAAAAAGGTCTTTGCTTGCTTTATTTTTGTTGCAAATTTAAGATTATGATTCACTGTTTTCGATATTTTGCTTTGCAATCTGATTTACTGTTGAATTCACAGGAGTGTCATATGAACACAGCTAGAATAGATTATAACCAAGGTTATGTTATAAAATTTGTAGGAAAACAGGAGGTTTTATACAAATATCCAAGCATTAATAAATATAGTTAAATTAAAATTTCTGTTTATAAAAAACCATTAATACTTATTTCCATCATGATGAAATGAAATGAAATGAAATGAAATGAAATGAAAGTCTGATTATACTTGACCTATTTGCAAATGGTTTAGATTTTTCTCAAATGTTTATTAAAGTCTTTTATAACATAGTTTCTTAAGGTAATTGAGGTAGTAGAAGAAAATTCAAATAGGCACTGTAGTGGATAGTCCTTACTGGACATAAACTGCAGAATGTAATTCACATGCACAACAGAGATAGTATCTATGTTTTGAAAAATAAACTTTGCTTTACTATAAAGATGTCTGGTATGTGACTGCTACCTTCTGCAGCTAAACTAATTTGCTAGATTATTCACAGGAGCTGAACACGAAACAAATTAAATCACAATAAAAGATAATAAATTTTTAAAAACCCAGAAAGAATACAGTCATTAAGTTCCATCTTGATTTAAAGGTACATCCTATTTCAGTTGCCACATCTGTCCCCTATCTGCCAGGAATCTGTGATGTCATAGGAGCACAGGGGGACACCAAAGTCTGACCAAACATATGCATGCTGAGAGTTTCACATTATTCAGGTTTAAGAAGTTAGGTGATGTGCAAGTCAGCCTGTTTGTTCATATTCCCTACAGAGCTCTTCCTCCATGTATGAATGAAGTGTAGCAACACAAGCATTTAACTGGGACAAATAAGCAATTTCTCTCAAAGTAGGCAGCATGGACAACTCCTAACCTACATGATCATTCCTAGTAGAGATGAAGAAAGAGCAGTGGGAGGACATCAGCAGTTTTGTAGTGCTGAGACTGTTAAATTCATTATGATATCATGGATATGAAAACATGGCTCAGTCCAGGAAGCAGAACAGAATCTGTAATTTGCTCTGTCCAGAAGCCCCAGAACTCTCCAGACCCAGTGAAAAACCATGCAGAAATGTAAACTGAGGATGTAATGCACAAAAAAGGGAAGGACATCTGTTTGCATTATGGCATGATCAAGAAGCAGAGAATGTGAATGCTTGATATCAGAGACATACTTTGGATAGCAAATAAATGGACCTAACAAGAAGATATGTTGGATTTAGAAAGAAAAATCCATGGTGTTAGTATCAAAGCGGGGAAGGCATGCATGTCTGCTATATTATTTCCCCCCAAAGTTTAGTTCTCTTTGACTTGGAAAACAGTAGATCCTTTGCTGGAAAACACTGAATTGCTCTCAAACACTGAATGAAGCTTGTGGTCTCAAATTATTCCTAAAGTACCATGAAGCATACTGCAGTGAATTTATATGAGAAGTTACATATTCTCTCTGTAGACTACAGGTGAACAGAGTAAGTAATGTTATTGTTTTATCAAATGTATGTTTAGACTAAACATGTTTCTGTGAATAAAACAAGAGTTACATCCCAAGACTTTGATACTATATAGCTAACTCAAACTTTCAGTCCTGTCAAGTTGCCGATAACTCATAATGACAATTCAATGGTAAAATTCTGGTAAGCTCCATTGAATTCTTACAGAAATAAATGCATTTTGAGGTAACGTTAATTATGAAAGAAAAAATAAAAATTGGGCTCCTTGTAGATTCAAACCCAATTGCAGAGACATAGAATCATAGAATATATTCATCTCCTGTCCCCAGAAATTATTGTTTACAATGTAAAAATAACAAAATAAGTGGGTAGCTTTTCTAATCACAGTGAGTTTGAAGAGAGCAATGGTAGGCAACAAGCATTATATCAGAAAGATGGGTTAGGTGGCCAAGCAGAGCTTTTACATTTCTACCTCTTACAATTCTACATCTTCCTATAAGGTAGGCTACCACTTTCTTACACTGCAAATAATAGCTTTACAATTCAAGTGCTGACCGTTGTGATAACAGTGGCAGTTTGCATCACAGGTTATTGCCCTCTGCTCATTTGTTCTGTAACTGAAAAGAAGAGTCAGACAAATGTCAGGAGTGCTTCAGTAAATTTGAACAGTGTAGAAAATGTCTTGCTTCAGTAATGATACATGGAAACCTAGATATATCAGTATTTAAACTGAATAACACAAGAAAATACTGAAACTATGTCCTCAGCTAAGGAATCTAATTCCTTGCACAAAGGGAAGAGGATGCCATGTTTTAACAGTAAAATAGTATTTTATACTAAACTCAGAAGCAGCTAGGC